>AYEL01072915.1:0-63781 GCA_000484575.1 Olivierus martensii
CCCCTTTCCAATCAGGGAGATTACTAAGAGGGTGGGGCCAGTTCCAACCACGGGCTGCACCCTGGAGTGGGGCCGGATGGTGAAGAACGGGGATCGATGGGCCGGGCCCGGACCCCATGATAAATATTTTCAAGAGGTTCCCCCGAGACTCGAACCCGGGTGTATTAGAGGAAGTAGTTTCGATTGTAAAATCTGGAAAATCTCCGCACAGCAGCTTGTAAACATTCATAATGTGTTTATTTAGTAGAACAAATCGCCGCATGGTAAAGCTGTGGCTTACCACCTTGGAGGTCGGGTTCAAACCGGGTCCCACACGTCCAGTTTTTTCAGGAGGGGTCCGGGCCCGGCCTGTTGAACCCCATCCTTCAACAATCTGGTTGACCCCATCATGGGTGCTGGCCAGCCTGTGATGGGAGCTGTTGACCCATCACGGGTGTTGGTCAGCCTGTGATGAGCTCCGTAAGTGGACGCCGCCAGATTAAGTATATCCCTCGTGTGATATGGCGGCTTTAACGTACATAACTTAACGAATGGCCACGTTATAAGCATTTTTTCGATTATTGAATAATCGCAATCAATTCTTGTATTTAATATATGCTGTATACAATACAGTATACAGATTTTTAATGTCGTTCTTTAAGTATTTACGGTATTCTGATTGATTCGAGTCCAGCATATGGATTGTAACCTTCACAATCTAATAATCTGATTATAGGCATGGACAATATTCGTGAGTTTTGAATGACTGTTTAGCAATTAAATTTTAAGCGATCGCTTTCTGTCTTTGTCAGACATAAAACTGCGAGAAAATTTCGGAAACCATTACAAATTGCTCACGTCGGCCCTGGATCAGCTATGTTAAGAAGGAGGATCAGATAGATAGATGTAACTAGGAATGCAACTGAAACCTCGATTCTTCTAAATATCGATTCATTCGTCCGACATATTTATAGCTTTATACTCCAAAAATTTACTTCAATATTTACTGAATTTCTGTACTTGATAAATTTATTTCGATATCAATCTGTGCTGTATTGTTTTAAGTAATTACAAAATATATCGAAATAACTTTACTTAAATTGGAAAAATAAATAAATTCTGAATATTTTTGACCTTAAATTTTAAAAGATTATACTTAGGAAATAATTTCTGAAGTATACTTAATGGATTCGTGACGTTAAAAAATATTCATTTTTGATAAACTTGTATTTTATTCACTTCTCATCATTTCTGGTAATAAATTTCAGTATTCTGAATCAGGGCCGCCGAGAGGGGGTGACATCCGTGACTTTTGTCACGGGCCCGGCATCGAAAAGGGCCCGACCGTCGGGGCTGAAATGTCACATAACGTGTCCGATAGTTCGCAGGCTTCCGACAGATCACCCAAAGCAGTCGTACCAAAAAAATTTTTATATATAACATAGTATGTAATGTATCGAATTTTGAATTTATTGTTTGCCTTTTTTAAATAAATGTATAAATGTTTGTCAGTGCCGTAACTAGGGCGAGGCGAAAGCGGCATTCGCCACGGGCGCAACTTGATTAGGGGTGCAAATTTTTTAATTGATTTCCGTTATTTGCGGGCAAATGACTTTTTTCGATAAACGTTCGCAGACATAGCGTTATGTTTTTCTTTCATTTTATTTTTTAGAAAAATGACTTATTCGATAAACGTTTGCAGACATAGCATTATGTTTTTCTTTCATTTTATTTCTTAGAAGAGTAATATAAGAGCGGCCAAGTTGTACCCTAAACAAAGGCGCAAGGTCAAGAAGGGGCGCTATTTTTATTGATAAAGTAAAAGTTTACAATGACTCATTGGATTTCTGCCTCTTCAGTGAAAATTCATGGAAAGGCCTAAGGAAAAGTAATAAAAAAGGATTTGTAGAAATCTATTCGCTCATTCAAACAAATATCTTACAGCAGATTCAAAATCAACTCATTTTGAAGGAGATGAGTCAGTTTCAGCATTATTATCTTTAAATGAAAACAATGGGGGCTCAAATTTGACCCTTGCCACAGGAGCTGCGTACCCTAGTTACGGCTCTGTACAGTGGGTGATCGGTTAACGAACATAATCCGTTCTAAGAAAATGTTCGTTAACCGATCATCGATTTATCATAGGTTTTAATGGGAATTTGATTAATTCGTTCCGGAGACCCAAAAAAACATAGTAAGAAATTATATAATTTTTTATTTATGTTTATTTATATGTAATAACAATAATATATACATACATAATCTTGCATTTTCATCTATTATATTTATTTTCCGATAAAGAATCTGTCCAATATCGATTGCTTTTCTCTCTCCTTCAGGATTTTTCGGAAATGATTAATAGCATCGTCGTGGTAGAGATCTCCATGCCTGTTGACCTTAACCTGGTATGGGTGTCATTCTAACACCAAAAAATTGTAAAATCTCTCGCTAACCTTCTTTAATAAATGTTTGATTTGTTTTACGTTGTCTCCGAGTTCATTTTAATTGGGAAAACTACTTTTTTTCCCATCCTTACCCATAAGCCACGAGCGCGCAAGGCCTAAGCCTGTCATTCCGTTAGGTTAGTTAAGCCGAAATATTCTCATGGAATATTTTTATTTGGCGGCGGCCACTTATAGAGCCGCTATCATCACAGGCTGACCAACACCCATGATGGAGTCAATCGGAAGATTGAAGGATGGGTTTCAATGGTCCGGATCCAGATCCCTCCTAAAAAGTTGGAGGAGTTGGATCCTCGGATCCTTCAGAATAGTAATCCACAGCTTTACCACGCAGCCATCCGGTTGATCTGTCATTCGGTCAGTCCGCGGGTCCCACAGTTTGTTCTGTGAAGTGTTCATTATCCGAACATGTGTTCGTTAACCGAACATAAAAATCTTTCAAAAAAGTATTCGTTATCCGATTTGTTCGTTATCCGATCTCCCACTGTATATGGTTTTTTTTATTAAACCTAAATGATGCACTTTTTAAGTGGGGCCTAGACCACAGAACGAAGCGTGGTCCGAAAATTTCTCTCGGCGGCCCAGATCTGAATCATTTATTTTTTCAGTTTAAATGTTTAGTAATTACTAATATTTTCAATTATTAGTTTTTATGTTGCTCTTCAAAAATATTTATTGGTATTTTATGTGCGAGGATAACGAAAATATGAATTATATTCGCGATTTATAAGAAAAATTTAATACAGCAAACAAACTGTAAACGGGAGGAAGAACGTTAAGATAGAAACGAAAGCATTTACCGAATTGCACTGCCCGGCGCGAAACTTCGTTCCCAGCCTCGCAAAACTTAGAAACAAAAAGAGATTACGTATCGCGGACGAAGGATCGTGCTTGTCCAGGGAACTAGCACAGTAGACCCCACCTGCAGAAAGAAAGAAATAAACAATAGTCGAGAATGCATCGGGGCCCGGGAGTTTCGGGTGAGATGACACGTTTTGGTCCCGGTCTCGCGGATGTAATAAAAGGGGATCGGCCGCCCCATCGACAGACAGAACCCGAGGGAACGGGAAAAGAACGGATTGGAAAAAAGGGGGAGGACATAAATAGCTGTCACCACCGCCGAGGTTTTACAGCCGCCGTCCCGTTCCTCCAGCTACGCTGCGCCAACAGGGAGTCATTTCCCACCTATGAAAAGAAAAGTGTTTCCACCTTGAGGCATCAATTAGCAGCGAAGATAGTACACCGTCCGAAGAAGACCCCCAGAAGCTACCGACCGGACAACGACTATGTATAGGTCCCCGTGTGGACGAAGATCACATTAAGAACTTTAAACTCTAGACAATTAGTGTTGTGCTCGTATAGAATAAGTGTAAAATTAAGATTTTGCAAAAACCTTCTGTTTATAAGGTATTTATCCTCCCTAATTTGGGTTATGTAATTCTCTCTCTTAAGAATAAAGATCCAAGGTATTAACCGTACGAGTTGTTTGTTGTTGTGTACTTGAGCACCTCTCCATCCATACTCACAACTTTAACCCACATCATCATCCGCTAGGCACACCCGCCTGTTATTCGGCATCGTTCACACCGATCCCGACTGGTGTCAGATCCTGACGATATCCACGCAATATTAAGGCCTGTGAAATTATATCACCCGCTGGCGTCCTACATATGTATCGATTCCATAAAAATCTCTATTTTCGAATCATATCGATTTTTCGTAACAAAGTATCGAATAAGATCAAATAGCGATACTTGCATCCCTAAGTTTGATCCAAATTTTCTTGAAAATATTTGAAAAATATGAGATTAGAATCTATTGTAGCTACGCCAGGTTGAAGTCATTGCTATATCATAAGATCTAGCGATCGACTTACTATTTAGTATCTTCACAGATAAAGAAAAGTGTAAAATAATCTACAAGAAAAAAATACAATTTTAAATAAAATTACCTTTCTACGCAATTTATTCGAAATTGAAGTAGCTACATCTTTCCAGTTTTCTTTGTTATCGAACAATCCATGAAATATAACTATTGGAGACGAAACATTTTCTTTCTCACCGTAAACGTTATAAGCCAAATGCATCGAATCTTCGCTGAAAAAATAAAAGAAAGTATACAAAATACCAATTTAAATAATTCAGAATTAATGATAAATTTACCATTGAATTTCTTCCATCTTATGATACTGTACTCCTGGGAAATTCAAAAAAATTATCGATACTTCCCGACGTGTTGTTTCTTTATTTTCTCTACTTTACTTTATCTCGATAAGTTTGTTTTTGTTCATCATGTGATAGTTGTTTATCAAACATTTTCCTCGTAATTAAGTTTCACTATAATAACAATTCATCAAAAATTATTCTTTAATTTGCCATCTTTAATTAACAAAATAATAATAAGGAAAATGTAACTCTCATACATTTAACTTGGTAATTTATTTATTTTTATAAATAAAAAATGAACATAATTTATTAATATTAAAAAATAATTGATACATGAAACTTTAAATATTGTTATTTATAGTTGCCGGCACGAAAGTTGGGGGAAAATGTCACATGCGTATTTGAGAAAATGTTATTCAACCAATCAGAAACAGTCAGGAAACAGAGCATTACTTATTCAAGATACTGTACTTCCATTAGTGAAATCGCAGACGACATATGCTTATCTTTTGAAATATGATAAAAAGTTAATTTATACTGTTTTTCGCATTATTTATACGGCATTTTAATTATAAATAAACGTAACACTGCTTAACGGCATCTACTTATTAATATTATTAAAACTGTACTTGGTTTATTAAGTTCTATATTTTTAAAACTAAGTACAGTTTTAATAATATTAAGTTCTATATTTTCAATTATATAATTAAAAATGCAACTTATTCATTATGTACTTATTATATAACATATATATATATATATATTCATTAATAAATGAATAAAGTGCCAAAAATTTTAAAACAGGCAGAGGTTTGGGGGAAAAGTTATAAAGCTTATCATTATTTTTAAATAATTTCACTTATCAATTTTTTTCACCATTCAAGTGAAACTGCTGCTGTTAGAAAGTGTTTACACATTCTAACAGCAGCAGTTTCATTGCAATTTTGCAATAAAACCTGTTTAAAAAAATAATTATATAGAATAAACAAAACTTGAATGTTATGATCTATTAGAATCACCATTATTACATTTTAAACATTTAACTTGTTTTAAACATTTTAAACATGTGTCTGAAAAAGCCACACTTTCCTGACTGCTGGAAGAATGCAACGATTTTGTCACTTAAGGGAGGGTTACACCAATTTTTTTATTTTTTTTAATTTTAAAGTTAATGTTATGAAATTTATATATATATGAGAGAGAATATTATATTTAATGTTTTTACAATTAAAATTTTCTCATATATTCTAAAAAAAAATAAAAAAAATTTTTATGATGTTTTATTAGGAAATCAAATTTTTAAAAAATATAAATGTTAGGATAAAGAACTTATACTTTCTACCTTCAGAAATGATGTCAAAACAAGATAGGATAAGTTTCAACCCTATCGTATTTTATAATGCGATATAAAACTTGAATGTTGATTATTTTTTCTATTTATATAAACAGAATTTTAATTAAATTTTATAACAGAAATTAATAAAAATTCAGAAAATATTATTTATTTCGAAGATCGATTTTGTTTGTTATTATAACTATAACAAATATCGATCTACGAGAGAAACGTAAAACGTTACTTTTATTATTTTTGTGAGAGTTAAGCTAAATATTGGACGTTAATCGATAATTATGATGTTTGGTAACGTCAAGCATAGAAAACTTATTCTGCTCGAATTATCGGGGATTATATTTGAAATATAATTCTCGGCTTAAGGACAATGAAGCGTCAATAAATTACTCGTTAGTTCTTTCTTGTTGAGATCAGAAGAGAAAGACGTAAGCAGAGTTCCAACAGAACTGCTTTGTTTACAGAATAGCTAGTACACTTACTAATTGGCAGACAGTTGATGAAAGGTGTCATGTTTGTATTGTTGTAAAGTATTGCATTTAGCGACCACAAAAGAGAATAAACAGAAGAAAGAAATTGGGTTTACCTTTTAAACAGTGAATTTACTATTAATCGACTATCGAAATAACGTTTAAGTATCTATAAAATGTGTCACATTATATTTATTTTGTTGGCTTTTATAAATATTTATATAATATTAAATATATAGGAAATTACACCAAGTAGTTTGTTATCGAGAAAAAAAAATCGTTTTTTTTTTCCCCCTTTTTTGTAACGTGGGTCATTTTACAATAGAATAAAATTAGGTCTAATATTAGAGTAGTTATTATAAGAAGAGGAATACTGTCAACCAGGGTGTGGTTACAAAGTTCGGTATTTGCCTACTAGACAAATTGTGGAGAAAGTTGTCCGGATAAAGAAATTCATAATTTGATATATCGATCCGAAGAAATAAGTTATTTTTCATCATTCGAAGATTATTCTACTGAGAGTTATACTGTTATAGGTAATGTATACATTTGATTTTAATGATTTCTCTGAAAATATTGGTAAAAAAAAAAAAAAAATTCTTTTTTTGCCGATATATAAATAGAAAATTTTGAGATTATTTTTTTTCCATTAAATATTTTTCAATGTTTTTTTTATATATATATAAGAAAATATACGAAAATTATATTATTTGGTTGCTTATAATTAATTTGTGCGAAAGGAAAAATGGTTACACAATTATCAAAAACCAGAAAGAAATTTATTTACTGGAAAATAAAATCTCAGAAAAGTCAATAAGAGAAAAAAGTTGCGATTATATTGCACTTGATTAATGATGGTAAAGTATAAATATATATATATATATATTTCTGTAAACTACACTTGGAAAACTTTCAAGAATTTTACGAATGAACCATTTCTTTTAAAATTTAATTTCTCTATTTCGTACTTTTATTTTACTGCTTTGGTATCGTTATGTTACTCTGTTATAAAATATTTCACTTCATTAATGGCCAAGCAGTCGAAATAAACGTGAAAAATAAGTTTTAGATATGATTTAATGAATTAAAAAAAAAAAATATATATATATAATTTTTACCTAGAATTAATTTAATAAATATACATATGTATATATAATACATTTAGTGTTTACGTTACGAGTAAGGCTGATTATATTCCGAAGATTTAAAAGTTAACGAGGCAGCTCGAAATTTTCATTAAGTTTGCAGAGTAAAAAAATTGATTAAGCGTCAAAAAAAATATCATTATCGTGCTTGATAATTATTTAAAGATATGAAAGGCTGTTCGGATGAATCGGGTAACAAAACGTGGCTAAAAACTTCTTTGCAATTGAAAGCCTAGAGCTTGAAAGTCAAAGTTCTTTGGTTAGCGTACATTTTAAGCAGGGCATGTTATCGATTTTTCCAATACTAGGAGGTAACGGCAGAAAAATACTCCCGACCCCATCAAGACGTGGAAGTGTTGCTATTAAAGTGGCTTCCCATCATCCAACAGTAATGCCTCCTTCGGAAGGACAATGGTCAGCGTAGCGTAAAGTGCTGTTTGCTCTGTTGATCACAGTCGAAAGTAACCAACGAGAAAACTAGCCACGTTAAAATCTCTTATTTAATGTCCACGTAATAAAACGTACACTTTAAAAGTGTTCTTAGTAATTATCAACAAGATTGCACTAACTTTATACTCTCTTTAGTATATCAGAGGTGATTATAATAAAAATTATTGCATCCTATCTTATAAAAATACTTCTGACTTCTATATATATATATAAACAGCAGATATAAAATTTTGCTTAAAAATAATAATACTTTTTTATGCCAGAAAATATATTTTTATCAATAAAAGCATAAAAACGGTAGAGTTATGTTCTTTCTTTTTGCGCTGTAAAAAAAAAAATTGCATTATTTTCGATACATTAAACGTCAAACGAATATAATTTGAATCGAAATGCCAAGGAGGATTTAGATTTCTTCTCTGACTTTAAAAACAGTCAGAGAATGTGTTTTCTTCAGCTTTAACGCTTACAAAATGCAAAAAGGTTTTAAGGTGGCAAGCAGCCAAACATCAGGTAGTATAGTAAAAAGATGCAGTATGGCCTTCACATTGCTAAAAGCGTTTCACCATATGGAACTTTTCTCAGTGAATTCTTTAGCCGTTCTGTTTGGAGCTGTCATTGCATTGACCCAGTCAAGGAGCTTTATATTCTAAAAGCTAGTGTAGTAGAAGAAGAAGGAAGAGGAGGAGGGCATATATAATTTTATGTCTTGGAGCATGGAAGACATTAAAGTGTCATCTCCCCGGACGTCGAATTGTTTTTGGATCCCGAGTCGAAGAGTAAAATAAATGAAAAGTACTCTGTTAGATAGAAAGAAATCAAAGTCTCTAGAGAAGCACTAAAAAATCCTTTTCTTGTTTCGTTATAAAAGAAAACCCTTAGTGCAACAATTCATAGTTTTTCTCTCTCTAGTACAAAGAAACTATTATAATATTGGAAAAGAATTCAGAATATAAATTTTATTCAATGATAAGCATTCTACAATTCAATAGAGGAAAGGAAAATAATAATAATAAATATTCTCTAACTTTTAATCGATCAGAATTGAGTATTTATTCTCAACAGTTTATTTAAAAGATTTAGTGGACGAAAGGAAACATCTCAAACATTTTACAATTGTATACATATGTATGCTTATAAAACGTATACATTTATATAAATATATAGGTTATATACTGTTTGGAATTCAGTAGATTATTACACAATATGATATCCGATAGTAAATCAAAATCATTTCAAACTTCTATCTATCAAAACAATGGACATGTTGACCAGAAAACAAGACATCTGGTGATTTAGACTAGGACAGCTCCTATCTTGTGACAATGTATCGATAGCGCATGCGTCTGCTTTCAGCGCTGAGTTTGTGAATGTTCTGTGGTCGAACGTGAAGTACAGTCGTGTGTCCAGCGCTGTACTCCACAGCTCCTCTTCAAACCATGTGCAGGGTTCTTTCCATTGCTATAGAGTAAGCACACTGTCTTATGCCTGGATAACTACCGAAGATACAACTCAATTGATCGGTGTTTTTGGCTAGTAGACTTTTTTGTTGTGATAAATAACTCTAACTAATGATCAAAAGAACATGTTTCGTTATATTGTTTCGATGTTTCCGAATGCTTTAATCGAGATAACTAGGTGATGAGACTTTGTACAACTTTCTGAAATGTTATTTATTTCAAGAACAAAGTTTTCCTTTTGTATATTCTTTATTGTAAGAGGTGAGTAACTGTTTTTTTTTTTTTATCTCTTATTTCTTCTTTCTCGACGTTTTCGTTTTTGAAAAAGCGTAAAGATATGCAAATTTCCTTTATTAAAATTCGTAATTACAATAACGATAAATATTTAATTAAATTAAGAACTTATTTAGCGTATAAAATATTAAAAAAATGATTTAAGTTGCTTCAGGAACGTCAGAAAAAATTAGTATATAGTTAGATCTGTGTATAGGGTGATAGGTTTCGAAGTTATGTTATAAATCATTGAGTATTGTGTCCTTTGATGTGTTTCAGTTGTCAGCTTACTACAGGATCGAAGAGGACCATTTTTCATGTACGAACCCCCAAACCATGTTGAGTTTTCCAATACGACGGGCACAGTGATACCGTGTTCAGCTAGAGCTACTCCTACGGCCAGCATCAAGTGGACTATGGTTGACGGTTCTCCTGTATCCGATATATCTGGACTAAGACATCTACGCCCCGATGGATCATTGGTGTTTCCACCATTTCGTGCAGAAGATTTTAGACAAGATGTCCACGCCGCCATTTATAGATGCGTTGCAACGAATTCCGTGGGAACTATTGGAAGTCGCGACGTTAAAGTCCGAGGAGGTAAATGTTACCAATAAAAAAAAATATATAAAAACAACTTTTTAACTTTTCTAAACTATTATTATCTAGCGAGTAAATGGAACTTTAGATCATGACTCCATTATGAATATATCGCTTTTCCTAACCAACTTTGATATTCGTATCAGTAAAAATGCGAAATTTATGCTCTGAGGGGTTATTTCGTATATAAAAGTAAAAAAAGGAAATGTATCCTCGTGTACGGAATATTTAAATAGAAATCATTTTAAAGTACACTATCACCGAAATTCCCAACAAAAAAAAAAAATAAATAAATATTTTTTTAAACTACATATATCGATTTTTATTTTATTTATTTTTTAATAAAATTATGTTGTAAAAAGTATGGATATTTTTACAACCCGCTTGCAGTAAATATCGGTTAAAATTATTATTTTCAATTTTATAAAGAGCAAAATCATAATCACGTCTTTATTATTATTATTATTATTATTATTTTATGTTAAAAGTTTTAACAGAAATTACAGTATTTCAATTCAGTAAATCTATTTTACTTAATAGGTCTATAAATTAAAGATTTTAAGCGAACCGAACATTCTCTTTCTCTAGTCGTTTATAAATTTCGTTAAAAGAACGTTTTCTATAGTTTATCGAATGGCTGAGAGTTGTTAAAAAGATTATAAACAACAATAAAGGGAATTTTTTTTTATAATTTATACTTTTAACAAGTCGTTTAACATAAATTCATAACTTATAGCTTAAAATATTAGAATATTTACTAGTAGTAATATAATAAGATTAAATTTTGTTATAATATTAAAGAAATTGTGTATTTTTGGGGATAAATTAATGATACCGGCCCTCTTAGATGTTGACTTATCAGTTTAATGTTTTGTGAAATAATTTTATTTATATATATGACTGAATTAAAAAAAATCTATTTTTAAAAATGCGATAATTTCATATAGAACAGCATTATTAGCAATAAAAATTTTGCTTTATGCTTGCTTTTTATCCATTTTCATATTTTAGACTGGCGACAGCCATATCTTTTACTCCCAAACATCAATAGTGATTCGTCTCTTTTGAGATCCTTCTTTCTCTATATATCTTCGTTTCAAACTTTTATCATTTTCTTCATGTTGAACAGTTGCTTTTCGATTGCTAAAGAAAATTTCTCCTAATCTCCTTTCCATTTCCTCTTCGTTCAGTTCGAATAATATAAGAATATCCAAAATTTTCCTGTTTTTATGTCTATCGATACGAATATTTTAAGAATAAGCAAGATATCCTTTCGAATAATTGCACAGCACATAGACTATCCTGCACATAAGATATTTAACTTTTAATTCAATGATTTGGATGATATATAGCTCATTTAATTTGAGTTTTTTACGAAAGCATTATATGGTTACAGTATATGGCAAGTTGCCATGTTAATGGTTGTTACATTATTTCTTACATTAAATGGTCTTCCTGATATAAATATATATATATATTTGCTAATTATTTTAATTTCCATTATTTTCGACTTAGCATAAATTATATCCATTAACTTGAGTATAATTCTAGAACCTTATATATAAGTTAAATCTTATACAACACTTTCCATGAATTATATTTTTCGCATAGAAAATTTAACTAGGAATCTCATTAATGATATCTACTGTAAAAATAAAATGTTTTCATATTTAATATATATAACTATACGTATAAAAGTATAAAAACATTAATTATTAATTTTACTTCATCGACTTTAATCTATTAGCAATGAGTCAAACTTTAAATATGTTTATCCTCTTAATCACTTTAGACTCTTGGTAAATATTGCATATACTTGAACATTTATAATATTTAATTTAGTTATACGCAGAAATATTCGTCATTTATTTATATTTTTTTTTTAGTATTTATTATCCCTTTCCGTTATTTATTCGTTGTAATATATCCTCATCCAGACATGCAAATTTTCTTAGTTCGCTGTTTATCTCTAATCCTATAAGTGTTTTGTTATAATCTGCCAGCATCTAAACATTTAAAACGACTTCTTTGCGAAAATAAAAGAAAAAATAAATAAATAAAAAGAGATATAATAACGAAGAACCGAATTTGCATTCAGGGAAGCATCGTCGATATATCCCCTGATGAATGCTAATCCAACTTTCGAATCTGTCATTCTATCTTTGCATCAATCACGTACAATCGGCCACTGTGCACGATATGTCATAACTAAAGCCTGCAACGTAATATATTTTTCACCGTTTTGCTATAATTCGGTTAATGCCATCCACGAAAAACAAGAAGAAAAAAACCCGCCATATTTAATTGCTAAATATTTAATCGCGTATTCTTGTCGAATTTTAAAACGTTTCTGCAAGAAGTTTCTAATGCAAATGTTATCATTATCACTCGTATTTCCGAATAAGATATTGAAATTCGCTGGATATTTTTCCATTTGGTTTGGACCATGACGTCAATCATCGACTAGAGTTTCAAATCTAGTTTTGGTCACTTGATACCAATCTGTTAGTCAGCGATGGCATCTGATTATTAGAGTCGGTAGAATCCGACATTTCAAACGCACTCATTTCACATACGAAAGGATTTTGAAGTACAATAGTTGCCGTGCCATTTGTTATTCTATCTTGTCCCTGCTTATCTATTTTATTTCTCACAATAGGCATCCCGCAAAAACCCACAGATTTTCCGAATTCCTTCCACCGCCTGAAAATATTCTAACTGTAATTTTTTTTTCTTTATTCTGAAATATTCAGTTTTAACCCGTTGATTGTACATTATTCAGTTCAACTGCTGGGAAAACAGATGAATAGATTTGTGTCACGGTTCCCTCTGTATAATGTTATTGCTTAAATTCGCAGATAACAAATTTTAGTGAGAAATTGCTTGAAATCCCAGAAGAATATCTAAATCCTCTAGGGTTGTTCTCGAAAAGTGGTTGCATAGACTTTCATTACCAAACAGAGAAGAGGACGTATTAAGTGATAATACGATGCTAATATCCAAACCCATACGGAAACTCATATTTTATTATTTATAATCGAACATAATGCAGTTAGAACTACTCGTAAAGAAAAAATTCGGGGGGACCGAGAAAATTATCCAAGAGATTTTAATATAAGTTTAAAACAGAGAATAAAATCTAGAATATATATATTAAAAACTTTACATTTATTTATATGATAGAGAATGATGGAGAAAAAAGGATCAGTTTTTAGAATTTTGGTTATAAAATCGTAAATATTTATGCAAAAAATCTGCAAATTTTATCAAAGAAAATATCAATATTAAGAAACACTTTGATACTGAAATTGTTATTCAACTTTAAGATTAAGTCTTAAAAAATAATTGTAACAGCATGTCAATTGAACTGTCTTACTCCAGTACTTGGATAAGACAGTTTATTTAATCGGACTAACATTTATTTTTTAATTAAAACATTAATAAACAATTAAAAAATTATTCGATATATAAAATTATAACAACAACAGCAATAATAATAACAAAACAGTAAAATTTATATCAAGGAATCATCATTAAATTTTTTTAGTAAAAACTATCAAATTTTGAATAAATTGGAAAAGTAAAACAGTAGACAAGATTGGTCTTGAGCCATCTTGCCCTATCATTTTACCTCATTATGCACTCTCTACAACATACATCTCCTAAATCAGAATGGCACAAATTAAAGCTTTCTGATTTTCATATAAAACTATCTTACTACATAGCATTTTAGATAAATTTATTACATATTTCATTACAACTTTATTCTGATAGCTTTAACATATTATAAATGTAAAAATAAATATCAGGATATGTTACTTTAACTGGAATAATATAAACATTATCCATAAATATTTTCAAATTAAGGCGTGAACATAGTGACTCATATAGATTAAACCTCAAAATTCAAACATATATGAAGAATAAGAAAATGGCATTGAATTATCTTACCTACGAGTCATCTTCCCCACTCTACTATATATTAAAAAATTGATCATATTCCTCACTTCTAATGGCTGTGTTAATGCGTTAAGCACCTTTATTACTATAAATCTTCTAAAATTTACTAATAAAATAACTAAAATAATCCTTTTATCTTCAAACTAAGATATAAATCTCGACCAAAAAAAAAAAACTTTTAAATTTGTTCTTTAATCATTTATCAGTAGCCATAAATATTGAACGACCTGTTAGAAGTTTTCATCTCATTTTTTAGACGTTAAAATAGTTGAAATCATTAAAATATAGTTATGTTAATTTATTTTTATATAAAAAAATCGCCAATTAATATAAATTTTATTCGAAAATTATTTTTTTTCTCGAAGGAAAAAAAAATCAAATTTTATATTTGAATTTTTTAATTTGATACAAAAATTTTAATTCTCACGGAAAAAGGTTTTAATTCCCACGGGGAAAAAAAAAGATAATTTGTTATTAAACTAAAATTTTCGAGAATAATAGAATCAAATTTCCTATTTAATATTTTTATATTTATAATAATTATTATTATTAATAGAGTAGAAAAATTAAAAATATGTTGTTTCTTCACTCTAACTTATGTGAATATCAAGAGAATTAAATATTTTTAATATATTCTCAAAGCTTCATTAATTTTCTAAGGAAAATGTTTCCTTGCGATTTAAAAGAATTTTAGTAACTTCAAAGTTCAAAGGAATAAACTAACTCGTTATATATATATATATATATATATCACACAAGGTTTACATTAGCAATCTAATGAATTTTCTTTGCATGAAAAATATTTATATTAATTGTATACAATTATTTATGAATGAGTCGACATATTAATAAATAAGGTAATTTAAATTAATGAATTTAGGATAGGAATTAATTTCAACTTACTTTTGCCAATTTATAAACTAATTAATTTATGTGGCGTTTATTTTAATAATAATGTTTTAAAAATTCGATCAATTTACTAGACAACGTGGATATTTTCTCCATTAACGCATTTTATTCTCTCTAAAATTAACTATTATTCACTTATTCATTTTTTTAATCATTAATTTTGATGATGATGATGTTTGTATTAAAATTTTACGAATTTCTTCAGATTTTATATTAAAAAATAATTTTGTATATGGTAAATGTATAACAGCGAAAATTTTACGAATTTCTTCAGATTTCATATAAAATTTTATATATAAAAATAATAATTTTGTATATGGTAAATGAATGAGTGAAAATTTTACGTCTTCAGATTTCACGTGAAATTTTATATTAAAAAATAATTTTGTATATGGTAAATGTATAAGAGCAAAAATTTTACGAATTTCTTCAGATTTCACGTGAAATTTTAAATTAAAAAATAATTTTGTATATGGTAAATGTATAAGAGCGAAAATTTTACGAATTTCTTCAGATTTCACGTAAAATTTTATATAAAAAATAATAAGTTTTTTTTATATGATAAATGTATAGAGTGCTTGTGCGTATATAAAAAACAATAAACTGTTCGAGTATCCACTTATGATTTTCTTTTTTTCTTTGGTTAGGAAAATAAAATTTCGGGGAAAAAATCATTTTGTTTAAAATAAAATAATCTTTCATATAAATATTATCGATATCTTTTAAAGGTAAAAAGTATTATAGAGAAAAAAAAAATATATAAATATATAACATTTTCTCGAAAATCTGTTTAGAAATAACGAATTTCGAATTACTTTCCAAATATAGACAAGAAGAATAGTAAAGTATAAATATAATATTTTGTTTATAGAAGAAGAAGACATGAAAAAAAAAAAAAAGAAAAAAGTTCACTTTGTCATTTGAATTCGAGTTATTTCGATAATATATTGGAAATTTTTGGAGAGGATTTCCTAAATCGAATTTCTTTCATATAACTTCCATGTTGTTGTTATTATTCTTATCCAAATAAATATATTGGATTTACGAGTTAAAGAAAACACTTTTCAGTCGTAATTTTTTGACGGAAAACAAACGGTAGAAATATTTTTAATAATAATATTCTTCCGATGATTTTTTTTTAAAGTCCTTGGCCTAAATTCGTTCTCGACACGTATCGGTTTTGAACTTTTGCCCATTTAAATGGGTTACGTAATACATAACTTTGGTAACTACTTTATCATAAAAGAGGAGATAACAGACGAAAAAAAAAAACAAAATAATGATCTCAATATTTCTATCGAAACTCAAATAATCGCTAAAGAGAAGCGACAGGAAAACCTCTGAGTCAGGATAACCTATTAGTCATTGCTCTACTACCTCAATCTAACTCATGCTAACATTCCAAATATTATTTTCTCTATTTATAAACATTAAAAATTTTTTCTATACTTTTTTTTTTATCGAAACTACTTTGTAACGAAATTTTTTTGTACGTTTAATTTTCAAAACATTATTTTATAAAATATTTAACATTATTTATTTTTTTTCTTGTAGAACATGCATGTTTTATAGTTTAACTTTTTCTAGCGGAACTCTTCCTTACTTTGTAAAAATTTTTGCCATTTAACTTAAGTCATAGAAATAATAGCATCTTATTTTTATTCAGTAAAGGTAAAACTCTTTGCATTATCGTGAATTTTAAATTAAATGCGACCTTTTCCATTAAAAAGATAAAGGAAAAAATATCATATAAATATAGCAAGAGCAAATCTGCTTCTGGCTGAATTAAAAGAAAAAAATGAAGAAGAAGAATAAGAAGGAAAAAAATTTTTCTTTTACAGCGCATCCAAGCTGAAATCCTTACCTGGTTGCAATTTTCTTTGCTCGTTACGATTTTTCTCTATTCCACTAAATAAACCCATAGATTTTTACAGTTTATCGTAGTACACTTAACGTTTGATCTTAGTAGAACGATAAAAAACCAAATATATTTATGTCTTCTATTATTTATTCCAAGCGTATGTTCACATAAATCTGACTTCGCTTAGATGCTTTTTGAAACTATGAAACTTTATGGACAACCCCTATTTCTCTATTCTTTCTTTCTTTCTTTACCTTCTTTTCTGTACGTTCTTGACAGGAATCCAACTTGGCATCGAAAGCAATGACCAAAAGCGCTATATTTTTCTCTATCGAGTTTTTCAGATGGATAACCTTTCAGTTAAAACAATACCAAGTTTATCTATACTGTTCTTTTACAGAGTATATTCTTTTTTTAGTTACGATGTCAGACGCACCTGTATAACGTTCAGACATGCTTTTATAAGAATACATTCTGACAGTTAGCAGCTAGCATGTTTTTTCCCTCCTCCTTCTTACTCTTATATTGGAATGGATACATTCGTTGAGCATTGACGTATAGGTGTTAGTCCGTTCCACTATCGAAGAGTATTGGAGTCATAAATTATCACTTCATACTATTTTACGCTTTCATTTTTGATGGATTTTAAAATTTATCCCAAGCAATAGCGCCGGTCTATATTGTCAAAAGTGACATATTGAGATGTAGCTGACAATCTCACTTTTAGTTCTTCCTGAAGGGGAGGAAGGAAAAGAAAGGAAAAAGATTGTTCGCAGGGATTGAAAATAGCATGTACTATATTGTCTCGACTAATATAACCATTTCTGTTGATAATAGCTTCAATTTTATGAAATAACGTAACTGTCATTACTTCTTTGGCAACGTGTCTTAAACTTTTTCTTTCCTTTTTTCTTTTTTTTTTTTTGATCGATGAGAAAACGATTCTCTGGAAATTCTTTGTCTTTTTATAAGATTCAAATAGATTTACGGATAATTTGGTTTCAGTTATGCAAATCCTTATTCGACTTTGGAAGAGTGGCCCCCTGGAATAAAAATCGTTTGATGTTTTTATACCGATTAAAAATCGATTTCGAATTCTATTGTTACTTCGATGAATTCAAAATAAAATAAAATAAAAAAATAATCGTTCAATTTAACTTCGAGAATACGTTTTCGTTCTCGTTTTAATCGTCAATATATATATATACGTATAAACGAATTTATAGATTTTTCTACCGAAAATTGATACTAAAATTTAAATTTGTTGATCGTTTAACATGGGAGGGAATTAGTAGATTTAAGCAACTCCATCAAGGGATGTCGAATTTTCAGTAACTCGTTGCTAAATATTTGATCTTCGCATTTCTAACATCTCTAAAATGTTTACTTTGAAAACTTATCATTTATCTTATGGAAATTGCCGGATTAAATACGTACGCTTTTAAGGATAAATCGCTGACGTAGATTTATGTTTCCTACTGTAAAAATAATAATAATAACTGCGTGCACAAACGTGTTAAATGGTAAAAAAAAGTTAAAAATTTATATTTAACAACGAAAGAAAAATTTTAATAAATTAATTATTTACCGTAAAATATTCGGGATTAACAATAAAACTTATTTTTATCTCCTTCTACTTGCAAGAACACATTTAATATTGCTTAATATTTTCCACTTTAATATGCAAAAGTATAGTTTTTTTTTTAATTAATTAATTTTATTTATCAAATTTTATGTGCGAATTAATAATCCATCACGTAAAACATGAACGAAATTTGCAATTTCTGTATAAATTGCTGAAGTTACCTACGCAAAATTTTATCTACAAATTTTGCCGTGTAAACTTTTATAATACATTAAATCATACGTAACATTACTTCCGGGAATAAAATAATTCCAGGAACTTAAAATAATTTATAAATATTTTTTTTTAATTTATAGGATATATATAATTTTTTTTACAGTAAGAAAATGTCTTTTAATAAAAATTTATTATGCTATATATTTTTATACATGTATGTATGTATAAATAAAAAAAGGAAAGAAAATCTACGAAAGCTAGCAGTGTTCATACATTAAAATCCCTATTATATCTTTCGTGATCCAGTAGAAAGGTAAAATGCTTTCGGATCGAAATTTATTGTGTAATTTCCCAGAAGCTTACGCTAGGTCTATCTTTGTAATCTAACCCATTAATATTTGAGACATTTTCCGATTCAGTTGGATTATCGAAAGGAATAAAAATATATTTAAAAAATAATAATAATAATAATAAAAAGTAAGCATACAGCTGATAAAACTGTAGTAGAGAAGAATTATATCTGTAAGCGTTTTCAAATTATTGAATTCAATTTTTATGTAGTATTATCGAGATTTTTATGTTTTCACTTTTAGATATTGTTATAAGATACATCGTACTTTTCGTTCAATAAATAACGATTTTCTTTTCGGAGATATTGTAAGAATAAAATTTTATTTAAACATTTTTCATTCGTTTAGATAGTATCGACATTTGCCAACGTTTTTAAACGATAATAATTTTTATATTCTGTAAAAAAGGGAATAAATAAATAAATAAATATATATATAAATTCGTATGACAAATCACATCCAATTCGCCATGTCTGATGTGAAGAATGTTTGGACGTTAAAAAGTGCAAAATTGAGAATTTAAAGCTTTCATAAAGAAAAACCTTTCTTTTCATATCTTTACGTGTTTTGAACATTTTATTACTTTTATATATATATAAAAAAAAAAAAATATCGTAAAAAATAAATTGTGTTTACATTAATAATTTTTAGAATAGTGTACTTTCTGAAGGAAAATAACTCTTATAACAACAACGTCGTGCTATTCGTGTATCATGCACTAATAAGTAGATTTTCGCGAAATCTGATATTAAAAATTGTTTCGATCATTTAAAAATTGATTTTTTTTTAACTTTCAAGATAACTTTTATAATATATTCTGAACTAATCATCGAATTTTTATTATATAATAGAAGAGTCAAGTCGTTAAAGATTATTTCAGTTGACCCATCAATTGCTTCTTTACCTCCAACTATTTAAAAATGGCGGGCATTCATTCCTTGGAAATTTTCTCTAATAACTTTCGAACTATTCGATTGATTTTTATAAAATTTGACAGGAACGTTACTACATTAAAATACACTTTAAAGGAATAATAATTAATTCTGCATCTCTTCCCTTTAAAAAATGGCTAACGTTTAAACTCCTAAAGTTTTCCTTAAATATCTATGGAACTATTTCATAGATTTTTTTTTATAATATTGAACGTTTAGATTATGCCATTTAAGATGATTTCGAACACAAATTTTATTACTGTTTCTTTAATTTTTATAATGAAAATTATTGGAATTATCCAGTTCAAGTTAAAATCGATGTTGCAATTAATTCTGATTTTTTTTTTATTCTAACAATTACGATATCAATTACGATTATTATATAGATAAACAGAATTATTTGATATAATAATAATAATAATAATTTTATTTAATATATTTTATAGTTCTAGAAACTATAATGTATTTAAATATAAATGGCTAACATCTTATAATTGTTTAAACTACCATATCAGCTTTAATTTACTAAATAATTTTCTTAATTTAGCCAGAATATGATTATATTTTATACGATATTAGTTTATTAACATCTAAAAGTTAAAATATACATAAATTTTAATTAAGAAATCATATTTATTACAGTATTCTGGCTATGACATAGCAGTTAATACATATTTATGCATGATAAAGCGTGTCATAGAAATAGAAAGAAATCTTATTCAGGTTGTTGAACACGAAGCTAAATAAGGAAGTAATTTGTAATTTAAACACTAGTATCAATTTATAAACAGCACATTTAGTTTAGTTAATGTATTCGTTGTTATAATTATCTCAACTTCCATACATATATATGAAGAGAAAGCTTTAGACGTCTCCCAAATTTTTCTATAGATTTATGGTTACATCCCTGATTATTGAACGAAGAGAAAGAGGTGAATTTTTATAAAAATTTAATAAAAATACAATTTATAAATGATGATAATTTTTATTCTAAAGTTTAGCATAGAAATACTTGTGTTATGCACCGATTTTATTACGTGTCTTAAGGTTCTGATATGGTATACCAGAAAATTATTTTAATTAAAACTTATGCCTTAAGTGATTCGAAATTTCTAGTCTCTTAAGCTTGTAATTGGTAAATAAGAATTTGCATTCCATAAATTAATATGTAGAACAGCATTCTTGTGGAGAACCATAAAATTATTTATTACTGTTTAGTAGCAGACCACTGATTAGTAGTAGTAGTAACGTATCGACTAATGCTTGAATGCTGAGGTTACGATCTGTCTTTCCGAAATTCGGGCTGTTGATAGAAAACTGATGTGAAAATTGTCTTGAGAATTAATTTATTATAATTTATTACTGTTTAGTAGCAGACCACTGATTAGTAGTAGTAGTAGTAGTAGTAGTAGTAATAGTAACGTATCGACTAATGCTTGAATGCTGAGGTTACAATCTGTCTTTCTGAAATTCGGGCTGTTGATAGAAAACTGATGTGAAAATTGTCTTGAGAATTAATTTATTAAAAATCAAAAAAAAGCGAAGGGAAAAAAAAAAATTCATTTATGCTTTTTAAGCTTTAGAAATTCGTTCTCAAATTTACGCGACAGTTAAAACTTAAATAACAATAATAAACAATTATTTATGACGTTCCGAAAGAAAATAATTGTTTATTAAATTCTATTAAGTATAAATTTTCTGGATTTAGAATTTATAAAATAAAAATAAAAATGATAGAAAGTGGGGAAAAAAGAAAATTTGGTGTATTTTATTGCAAGCCGAAAACATTAATTACGTTAGATAAAAAATGACACGAGGGAAAAGTATTTTTGCTGAATATCACTTTCATTGGTAATAAATTGCGGAGAAAGTAATAAATGTCTATCCATAAAAATCGATTAAAATAAATTTTCACGGTGTGAAAATACTTAAAGTCATATCTGTCGGAGTTATAACGTCAAGATAGATTTGCAAATAGCCCGCTTAGTAAGTATAATTAATTCTGACAAGCTGTGAGAGGATTTGTTCTCACGCAAAGAAGAATCTTTTCCTCTCCTTTCGGCAGGATATTTATTTATTTTTTATTTTTTAATACAGTATAAACGTTAATACGCTTATAACAGTTAAATTAAATTCAATTATAATTTTATCACACATTACAGAAGACATTTTTGCCCTTTATCTCTCGCGAGAGTTATTATAGATTTAGAAGTTTTTCTTTTGTTACAAGAAAATTTTACATTTTATTTAGTCGATGTAAAGTTTATTTTACTTCGAACAAAACAAGCTATAGTGTTTTCGAGCTTTAATACGTATCGATTAAAAAATATATTCCTTGTATACTTCGTCGTTTAGTACAGTATTAATAAATAATGCGTGCTTCCTTTGTATATCGCTATTTTATGATCGTTTAACGTTAATAATAAATAAAAGATGTGCAAAATAAATATATTAAGCACAAATGGATGATTATTACAGTAAACAGTATAACATGTGATTTTAATGTATATAACAAAATCATATTTTAATAAATAATACACAAAATATAAAGAGAAACAACTGAAAAAAGAAGATTTTAAATACGAAATTAAAGAAAATACGTTCCTCGAGTTACGAGCATTTTTTTTTAACATAAATTTCAGATTATAAAGAGTGTATTTTTGATGAATATTCTACCATTTTGAAATACTGCCATCACACAATGTAGTTTTAAAATATATTTACTGTTTAACATTAAAATTGTTGTATAGTTTTTGAAATTTTCCCAAAATTTTAAATATAAACTGGCATGCTCGTATGTAAAAAAGTTCCTCATTCGGATATACGTAATTCGAGGAATGCTTTTTCTTTAATGAGGAACTTAAAAACATGCCAGTTTATATTCGAAATTTTGAGAAAATGCAAGAATTTTAATGCTAAACTGTAAAATATATTGTATAACTACGTTCTGTGATGGCAGTATTACAAAATGGTGGAATATTCATTATAAATCCTCGCTTTATAATCGAAAATTTATGTTCAAAATTTCCAATTGCTCTAAAGTTTATTATTTTTTCTCTAAAGATTGTGTTCGATTGCTATACGCTCAGCGTAAAAATAGAATTCGAGTTACGAACGCGTTATGTTCGTAACTCGGAGGAACGTCTATAAAATTTTATAAATTTTTACAGTATAATCAAACAGAATTCTTTATTCAAAAACATATAGGCTAATTTTATCGAAACATAAAAAGAATGTGTTTGCATAACAAAAAATTAAAAATATAAAAAAATATAATCTTTAATAATTTATAGACCTATTATTTTTCATAAAAATTGTGAATTATATATATTTTATACGGCAAAATTTGGTTGGATAAACCTATAAATTCTCGACAAGAGACAATAAAATTATATGCTTTTTTAGAACATTTAGTTTTGATATAGAACTTTGACATAAACACAAAAACAGATCGAAAAATAAAAACTTCATTTGTAGGAAGTACGATAAGACTTTATTTTTTGAATTATTATATAAACAAAAAGAAAAAAAATAATAATAATATCTGTTTGGTTTGCATTTTCTACTAAACTTCTCAAACTTTTTATATTTATTTTAAGAAAAATCAACAATATGGCTTTCTGCCAACCAAAAATCATTAAAATGCATATTTTATAACTTTTAACATTATTTTATATATATATATGTTTATATAAAAATTCAAAATTACATGCAGTTAAGTTTTTATAATATACATTATAGTTGTCTCTAAATAATAAATTTTATGGGATTTTCAAGTTTTTCATAATAAAGATAACATAATTTATTCAAAATATATGCATATGTTCGAAAATTTTTGTACTGTTATAAGTTATAGTTATCGAACGATAGTTTCCGCATCTTCCCACATTGCAACCTTATGATGATGCAAATCGAACAGTCAGCAAAACACATAATTAAATAAATGCGATTCATTATTACGTTTATTCAATTTAATTAAATCTAAATTTATGTTTTAAGTTATCGAATCGAAAAAGGATACCTCGTCTTGTTGAAACTCCACAGCTGTGTTTATTAATTAACCGTTAAACATAAACCAAAAGTTACATAACTTCAACAGTAACTTCTTGAACTACGTACAGTAATGTTAATTTTAATGTATTATTTTTAAAATTGGATAATTATCGTCACCATCTCCCTATATTTTAAAGATAAGTCGGGGAATAAATTGATGATAAATCTTGTTAGTATTAATTATAGGAAAAGTTTATAT
The DNA here is from genome assembly GCA_000484575.1 of Olivierus martensii. Lineage (NCBI taxonomy): Eukaryota > Metazoa > Arthropoda > Arachnida > Scorpiones > Buthidae > Olivierus > Olivierus martensii. The sequence continues at coordinate 24,415 of AYEL01072915.1, forward strand.
ATATGTGTGTGTACCACACATTGTTCTGTCCTGCTGTCAGTTGTTTTGATGAATGATTTTGCTGTCATTACAAGCAAAGATTCTCTTTACAATGTTATATCATTTGTAGTTCGGTGAGAGCTTCTTCTTGAAGTCACTGACAAACACACACACTCAAAGATATTAGAAGAAATAAAGAAGTTTGTCGCCTTCAAAAAAAATATCAACTCGTTTAACTTTAAATTCTGATGTTATAAAAAATACTATCACGTACTTTATTGAGAGTTAATATTATATAAAATTTATAGCTTTTTATCTATAAATTTTTAATTATTTTTATATTTTTTTCAGTGGTGAACCAACAATATATGGTTGAAGTTTACGGCGAATATGCCATTGCTGGAACTACAGCAGTTCTGAGATGTCATATACCTGGATTTGTGGAAAATTATGTTACGGTCACTTCGTGGATGGAAGAACCAACATCAAACGTTATCCAGCCGTCAAGTGCTCTTGGTGAGCGATAAAAATATTATTAATAGCTGTTTTCTTATATATCAACCTAAATTATTTAATAAATTTTTTCTTATATACGATATCCAGATGATTGCACTTTTTTTTAATAGATAAATTACGGTTTTAATTCGAAATCATTTTGTCCATTAAAAAAAAAAAATATAGGGCCTATATATATTTAAAATATTCTTAAGCTTTTTTGTCGTCTTAATTTTCATAAAATTTCCCAGTTGCTAATAATATAACGAGAAAATAAGTTGTTTACCACGATGATACGATAATAAAATAATTATGGTACTGTATTTATAAAGATGAGTTCTTGTAATTTTTCTAAGTTAAAAATGTAAAGAGAAAATAAATAGAAACCTCTCTCTGCCGTTGAGTTATTAAATCAAATAATGGTGGAGAAAAAATTCTCCAAAGTTTAATAATATTGAAACATGTTGTTGTTATATTTTTTTTTAAATATTAAAAATAAAGTATTCTCATTTCTCAGTTCATAATTTCTTTATGTAGACCTCGGCGAGTTATTTTTGATGATGTTTTTAACAGATAAACTGTCACTATCGATTGTTCAGAGTAATAAAATTCGTCGCGAAAAAGTCGCGTACAATTTTTTTTTTTTTTTTTTAAATTTTTTATTTTTATTTTATATAAAATAAATAAAAAATTTTTATTATTATTTTTTTTTTTTTTGTAATTTTTGCATCCCTATATTTATGTATTTAACACGAAATATTTTTTTTAAAAAAACCAAAAAGTAGTTGCTTTTCGTTATTTTATAGTTTTATTAATCAAAAAACTGAATTATTTTTTTATCATTTTTTTTTCTTGATAATATCTGATATCGAAATTTTCTCTGATCCGTAGAAATGATCTTCTACGTAAATAACAACCCTAGACATCAGAAATGAATTTCGGTTGTTATTGCATTCCTTATTGTGAAAAGATATTGCATAGTATGATGCAATAACTTTCAGGAATGCTCCCTCTCTACATTCGATAGAATATAAGAAGATATCAAACCTTAAAAAATATTATTCCCAGAAAAGCGAACACAGTTTTTGAGTTTAAATCCAAAACGTTGAGTTAAATTCATATTATTAAGAAGAAAAAAATCTTCGAAAAATGAAACAAACTTTCTTTTCAAAGAAAGAAAAAAAAAAAAATTTGATAAATTTATAAAATTATTCCATTTGGTACGAAATGAATGGGGAGTATTTAGAGAAAGGAATCAGAGTCTTTAGAATGGAGAGGAGATTCTCCGATGACTCTTTGATAAAAAGCTCATCAAAAGGTATTATGATTTAAGACTATACAAAAGAGTAATATGGTTGTCATTGAATAGATGGATTTCGTCTCCGAAAGAGAAAAATAGGAGAAAGAGCTGCTGAATGATTTAAGTGGCTGCTCTCGATGTGATTCGTGGTTTTGGATGATTGCACTTTTGGGTAATAACCCGATGGTTTTAATGTATTCAGTTCTGATGTTCATCGATTGAGATTCAGGAAAAGTTAAATTTTCTGATGATATAACTCCAATTACGTTCTGACAGTGACAAGTATTTTTGTTCTCTCTTCGGTCTGATTAAACTTTAATAGAAAATATGCAATCGTGCATATTAAAAAATATCGTATTTGAGAAAGAAAAAAAATTATATATATTAATATTTTATTTTACTTACCGAATTTTTTTTTTTGTTAATTAGAAGCATAAGAGAACGTTTAAAATTTAATATTTTAACGTCTTTATTTATTAACTGTACGATAAAATGTAAAAAAAACATCATCGAGAATGTCATCTTGCAGAATTTAAATAATTAGGTAATTACTTCGTATGCCACGCAGGTTACACGTATTTAAAATTATGATTGATGCTAATTATAATCTTTTTAAGATTTTTAACAGTTATCTATTGTCGTATATATATATACTTTTTCTGAAGAATTTTCGTATCATTAGACTTCATTAGCAAACTGATTTTTCCATTACAGCAACGAGAATTAATTTTAATTAATAGGATATAATAAAAATTTTTAATACTATTTATTACTTGAGATTATTCAAATTTGTTTAGGATTTTATCCGTATTGTTTGGTAGATGCATAAAGAATGTTTCAATCATTCGATAACGCTGATTGTTTCCTCGGAAGATGTATTCATCGTATTTTTTTTTATCCATACACGACCATATTTGTTGAACTGATTTATAATGTAATTCGCAGAGTTTCTATTAATACCTGGATTTCAGCTGAGTCACTGATTATTTTACCATCTTCATGACATTTTATTAGAATTTTTATTATTAATATTGAAACTGATACGACCTTATGCAGCTGGACGAACAACAAGGATTCTTCACCTAGATCTCAATAATTCTAATGAGATCGGACTTTCGGATTTTGAGTGAGTAGATGTGTAATTATTGGACCGATTTCCAGATTAAATAAATAATTAGTATGAGTGGGAAAATATTTGGAATTTACTACAAAACGTCTTAATCGAGAAAAATAAATCACTAAATCTAATTATCACAAAGACAAATTAATAACAGTACGTTTACCTTGCCTGGAATTCTTGCAATTACAAGATAGAGAAATTTCTTTAAAACTATTCTGAGGTAAGGACAAAATACAATGTACTTACATAAAGACTTTTACACATTATAGTAGATCATTAATTGTTCACTGAAAATTTTGATAAGCTGTGGTTTTAAATTTTAGTCTTCAGTACATTTTATTATTAATATTTTTCATTAATTTTTATTTCAGAAATTCAAAGATGATAACTCGGAGAAAGAAGTTTGTAGAAAAACATGTTTTGTATACAGGTGAACTTGATTTATAAATGGGAGAATTTGATTTGCAAATTGATGAATTTCGAATGAGAAACTTGTAACAACAGTATAGAATCTAGTCTGCTATGAAGTTGAATCTTCATCTATCATGCTGACAAAAATATGTATAATATTCACAAGATTTATAATCAAGAAAAATTTTCTAGATGCTGTATTTAATATAAACTTAAGTAGTTGTAATTGTGATTGATATATATTGATTAAATGTTTTCGGCAGATATTTTTAGAGCTAATTTCGAAATGTCACAAGATGGACTAACTAGTCTAATATATATAGTAGTAAAATTACTGCAGATTGCAGAATGTTTATTATTATTCCAATGTAAGTACTCGTAGGATTCTATATTAACTGTCTCGCGTTTCTGCGTCTGACCTTATATTCTGTCCCACTTGTAGTTGAGAATGATTTCATGGAACATATAGGATATAGTACACATCATCATATCTTTCTGCTCTTAGACTGTCACTCGTGTGGCTTTGCGAAAATATAATAGAATCTTTTATTCGCAAATCTTAATAACTTAGAAGAAACTTACTTTCATGTGTTTTTAAAGTGCTTTATTATTTTTTAATGTCAAAAATTCTTATTAATTATAAATAAAATTTAAAAATTATATACTACTACTAAGACATTTCAGCATTTAAAGATAAATTCAGGAAACGTGCAGATTATATCGTCATTTATTATTTTATTAATACTTAGGAATTGTTTTACTTCTCACAGCACTTTGAAGAATTGTTGAATAATTAACAGATCATCATTTAACACGTTTTCGCTACTTCTTATTAAAAAATATGGTCATTTCACCACACGTTCTTCTAGGTATATAAAAATGACGTCACCATCTTGCTATTGGAATAATCTCTAGTAAAGAACGATTTTTTTAATATCGTTATATGGTTTTTCTATCCGTCGATTTGCTATTATATTGAGGGAAAAAACTATAAAAGTCTTTCTGCAATCATATTTCAAAGGTTTGATAAAGGAAATTCTTCTCATTATTTCTTCATGTGAAAAACTATAATCGCTTACTTGTGATGTCACTATCAACTCGAAGTGGGACAGAGTATAGTATGCAATGCATCTATGGATAATAAGTCGCATTATGGAGTACTATAATGCCTGTCGTTTTATTCATGCTTGATAAACTGGGTGTTAATACTGTATTAACATCGACATTAATTATGTGCATGAGGCGCCGCAAAAATGCTAGCCAGTAAAACTAGAATCTTACTTTAATGTGGATACTTCATTACCAATCTAAAAAATAAAGCAATAACATTAAAAATAGCAGTTACTTGGATTACTTTTTATACAGGGTGAGTTTTTTATCTTGAGACAACAAAATATCGTAATTGGATCTCATTATTTTGGAAAAAGTTGTAGACAAATGTTGTTGGGTTTCGAAGGAGCAATCAATTGGTGACCTTAAATCTGACCTTGACTTTTAATGTCATTTGAAGGTCAAGTTAGTTTTTTTTAAATGGGAAGACCTACTTTTGACCCCAGCAATGAAAAGAGCAGAAAATTTCATAATCGGATATACCTTGACCTTAAGGTTTAGGTTAAAGATCAAGATTATTTGCAGGTAAAAAGATTTTTCCTATGGGAAACCATATTGACCTTTAATGTCATTTGAGGGTCAAGTTAGTTTTTTTTTAAATGGGAAGACCTACTTTTGACCCCAGCAATGAAAAGAGCAGAAAATTTCATAATCGGATATACCTTGACCTTAAGGTTTAGGTTAAAGATCAAGATTATTTGCAGGTAAAAAGATTTTTCCTATGGGAAACTATAATTTTTATCACATTCTTTAATGACCTTATTACTTTGACCTTTAAAAGCATTCACTACTTACTTGAGATTATTCAAATTTGTTTAGGATTTTATCCGTATTGTTTGGTAGATGCATAAAGAATGTTTCAATCATTCGATAACGGTGATTGTTTCCTTGGAAGATGTGTACATCGTATTTTTATTTTATCAATACACGACCATATTTGTTGAACTGATTTATAATGTAATTCGCAGAGTTTCTATTAATACCAATAAAGAATGTTTCAATCATTCGATAACGGTGATTGTTTCCTCGGAAGATTTGTACATTAATCAAACAACCTCTTATCCATCTGACACATACTTAGAAAGATTGCTAACTAGACAATTTAACAGCAAGCAATAAATATCGAATGTGATCGATGATTTATTTTTGGTGGTTAATAAAATTTTTCGTATCATTACTGTGAATATTGACAAGATTCTAAATTTATTAACTCGCTTTAATGATGGCGTTATTGGTTTTTATTTTTATGTACACATATATAAATATATATATATTTTTTTTTATCTTTTCCTTTATTTTCAAGTAAAATGACAAATTTAAATTACTTTGTTTTGTTTCATTTACTAAAGTTTAAGTTGAAAGTTTATTGAACTGCGCGTTTTAAGTGCAACAACATCTGGAGATCGGAAGAGCGTCGTGTAGGGAAAGAGTGTAGATCTCGGTGGTCGCCGTATCATTAAAAAAAAAATTTTTTTATTTGTTACAATGAGATTTATTAATGCAGAAGTTATTTGTATTTGTTTTATGTTTTTTTTTTTTTCCTTTATTTTCTAAATGTGATGTTTTTTCGGTAGGTGGAAAATATCTGACGTTTCCTTGGGGGACTTTGCATATCCGAAATGTTAAGGCGAACTACTCCTATAGGAACTACAAATGCCAGACAAGAAATAGATTGACCGGCGAAATAGTGAATAGTGCTACAACAGGAAGACTTATTGTAACAGGCGAGTACAAATTTTTCTTTCACTGGCAATAGCTATAGTTTATTTTCCTCTATTCTATATCAATAACCTAACGGTGTCATCCAAAATTTACGATAAGTAGTAGTTTTGTACGTAGTTTCTTAGCTTATCTTCCAAGATAAATGATAAAGATGCTATTATGATAATAAAAAGAAAAAACTTTAGTATTTTTTTTAAATAAAATAATTAAATTACCGATAAGTTTTCTGTGTTAATTCTTAAATAAATTAAAGAAATAATCGAGAATTTATTTTTATAGCGATTAAATCGATTTATTTTAATTTAATCAAACAGCAATTTTTCCATTTATCGATAAATAAATTGATAAGTTTTTGAGATAAACAATTGATTTATTTCGAGTAAATAAAACGATCGATTTCTGCAATAATCAATTGATTATTTTTATTATTCTTTTTGAAATAAATAAATTTGTCGATTTTTAGAAATAAACACTTGATCTGTTTTATAATTAATTGATCAGTTTATGAAATAAACAATTGGCATGTTTCATAATCCATAGATAAATATTGATATTTGAAATGAACAATTAATCTATTTCTTCATCTATAGATCAATTTTTTGAAATGAATAATTGATCTGTTTCATAAATTTGATAAATTGATCTGTTTCGTAACAATTAGATCAATTTTTAAAATGAATAATTGTTCTATTTCGTAGTATTTGAAATAAACAATTGATCTCTTTCGTCATCTACAGATCAATTGTTCATTTCAAAAATTGATCTATTGATAACTATTTGATAAAACTAATCTGTTTCATAATCATGTGATTAGTATTTGAAATGAACAATTGGTCCGTTTCGTAATAATTAGATCAATTTTTGAAATGAATAAGTGATCTGTTTCGTAACAATTAGATCAATTTTTTGAAATAAATAATTGATTCCTCTTTTATCATCTATAGATCAACTTTTGAAATGAATAATTGATCTGTGGATGACCATTTGATATAATTGATCTGTTTCGTAATCTTATGATTAATATTTGATATAAACAATCGATTCATTTCGTAATTAACTGAGCAGTTTTTGAAATAAACAAATTGACATGTTTTATAATTCATAGATAAATATTTGAAATGAATTCACAAATTTATTGATCATTTATTTTTTTTTTTTTTGAAATGGACAATTGATCTGTTTCGTAATAATTAGAACAATTTTTGAAAAAACTAAATGATCTGTTTCGTAATAATTAGATCATTTTTTAAAATAAATAATTGATCTATTTCGTAATGATTTGAAATAAACAATTGATCTCTCTTTCGTCATTTATAGATCAATTTTTGAAATGGACAATTGATCTGTTGATAACTATTTGATACAATTGATCTGTTTCGTAATCTCGTGATTAATATTTTAAATAAACAATCGATCTGTTTCGTAATTAATTGAGCAGTTTTTGAAATAAACAACTGATTCATTACGTAATCAAATTGATCAGTTTCTACAATAAATAAATTACTATATTCACTGTAAATAACAAATAATAATGCATCATGCAATATATCAATTTTCATTACTACATCAAAGTATTACAAATTAATTAAATTAAATATGTAAGTAAATAGAGAAACAGTTTAAAATTATAATTAGGCCTAACCGTACGAACTACCTCCTAGATAATTTAACGTAATATATATATATTCGTCATATCTAGATGATCTAAGTTATATTTATTATTGTAGTTGATTTTCCAAAATCTATTAAAAGTGTTGACATCGCATCTTTTGCTTTACTATCAATCATAACCGTACGGCTGTCGAGTTTACTAAAAAACTTTTCTGGAAAGGAATATTTATTGGACGTTATTTTGATCCTTGAAACGTGCAAAGATAAGAAATTTCGAAATTTATTATTATTATTTTTTTATCTTATCTGACTCTACGCTTTGCATTTCAACAAAAGTTTGAAGTTATGATTTCTGCATCCGGTTTCGAGGAAAGTAAGCATCGCAAGAGTTTTTTTCCCCCTCTCTACACATTATATATTTTTATAAACTAATATTAAAAATTTCGAAAAAAAAATCTTTTTATTAATCGTTGAAATCTAGAATATTATGATGCTATCAAAAATAAAACTTAAATATTAAATTTAATAATAATAGATTAATGATCGAAAATGTAAGAACGACTTAATTGATGCTTACGATCCTAAATCATTTTCATTACGGGATTAATTCTTGTTTGTATTATAGTTGAAGAGAAGTACTGTATATAGTTTTCGTGCAATAGTAAACTCTTGTTTCTTATCTTATTAGCGGCAGTAAGACTGGTAATTGGATGTTGTCTATCTTATAAGTTAATACACGCTTAAATGACATAAGATACTTATAACCACTTCGATGAATCTCTTAAACAGATCTACTATAAAGAAGAAAATCCATTTAATTATTTAAGATGTCATCTGCGAATCTAAAACTTCCGTAGAATGATATTTAATAACATTAAAAACGAAACCCCGAGATTATTTCATTATATAAAAGTAAATTTTATTAAAAAAATAAATAAAAAAAATAAATTACCGAGGTCAGTAACATTAAAAAAAAATTTTAAACCCGATAAGATGATGAATTTCTGATTATTGTTAAATTTTCTGATGACCTGTCTATCTATTATTCCTCACGAAACCATCAGAAACCTATCCATCTTCATTTAATGATTAGGTTACGTGTTATATCTCTAAAAAGTTTCTAAATAGAGATTATTTTTTCCTGGATTTATCTACAGAAAGATATCGCTTTTTAAAATCGATTGAAACCCGGAAAATTATCATATCTTAATGAAAACATTAACAAAATTTTATTTATGGAATTTTCTTGGCTCTGATTTATCAAACTAGATTAAAAGTATAAAAATAATTTTTTGATGAATGTTTTTATTCTTATCTTTGGCTACATCTTATCAATAAAATAAGAGAGGGAAAACAATTTTGGATACCATAGTTATTACCTTTTATAGAATCTTTGGAAGATTTCTTAATATGTTTCTTATATTCTCACTGATGGAAAATTTTAAATTTATCTTGCCAGCCATCTCGCTGCCATTTTGGCAATTTGTACTTTATTTTTTTTGTGTGTGTATTGGATAAAATGTGCGTAAGTGGAAATCTTTAAATAGACATACCGTACTTAACAAGCATACAAATCATCGATAGACACGTGTTAAGCATAATCTAGTTAGTACGTTAGATCATGAACTTTTTTATATAGAATAATGATCTCCAAACCATAATTATTTCTAGTAAACAGCGCAGAAAATCCTCCAATTTATTTTTATATCATTTTTTTTCCTCCGATTTTATTGATTTTAGCCACCGGAAAGATTATAATCAGATAGGAAAGCTTATTCGTCATCCCCATCAATTCTCCTACTTTTTTTTTTTTTTTAAATCTTTGCATGCTTTTTATGTGAAAACAGGAAGTGAAAAATTGACTAGCCTTTCAAAATCTTACTCCCAACGGTCAAGGGCCGTTCACAGTTTGATAAATAATTTTAGGAATAATAAAATAAAATAAAAAAAAATAACTTTAAAGGTTATTAAATTAACGAGAAGGATACGTTATTATCATCATTATATATTTTTTAATATCTGATCGAGATTAAATGGCAGATTTTGATCTTTCACATTTTTTTTTTTTAAAAACAAGGTTAATCAAATAAATTTTTCACATCGTATAATTCCTGTTATCTTTATAAAAGAGGAAAAAAGAAAAATCTCTTTTATAAAAGATTTTAATTTAATCATAAACTTTCTTGCATTTAAGAATAAAGAATGCGTAATTAATCCTAGAAAAATTTGAATATTAACAATAAGGAAAATAATTAAATGGAGAAAAAGAAAGAAAAATTTAAATTTTGTTATTTATAATTAGATTTTTGCTTTAACATTCACTGAAAGATGTGTATATATAATCGCATTCGGTAAAAATAATTAGTCTAGCAAGCTCGAAAAGTTTTATAAATTATTAGAATAATAATTTTCTAAACTTAAAATGTAAGTTTTTTTAAAAAAATATAGAAATATCGGGTATCTGTTTACTTAGAAATTTTGCATAAGATATGCAGCTTTAGAAGTATGCAATTGTAAAAATAATTCGACTGGTATGTTTCGAATTTTTTTATCTCATTTATCATATAAAATGACAGAATTTGAAAAGTATATATATATATATATACAGTATGTTTTTTTTTTTTTTCAATGTTTGCCTAAAGGATATAGGCCCTATATATATATAAACAGAATTCAGCATTGCTTTAAGAAAATCGTAAATATATATATATATATACTTATACATTTCTACATTCTTCTAAAGTTGGGAAAGTTCGGTAAATTTTGTGGAAATTCCACTTTAAATTTCAAATTTCTTTCCTCTGGTGTGATTACTAATTTTCGAATTCCACTATATATATATATCTTATTTTCTTATCAAACATCCAAATAAAAATATCAGAAAAGGAAAACGTTACACGGGAAGGGGGTGAAAAAAAAAGAAAGAAAGAAAAGAATAAAAAAAAAAAAAAAAAAATATATATATATATCTTATTTTCTTATCAAACATACAAATAAAAATATCAGAAAAGGAAAACATTACACGGGAAGGGGGAAAAAAAAAGAAAGAAAGAAAAGAATAAAAAAAAAAAAACAGAAATGTGGTTAACATCAAATTTGAAATCCCTGAAGACTCGACGTTATTATTTTTATTCGTAAGAATGGAAATTCAAATTGAAACATTGCAGAAACGTATCGAAAATATTACAGAATTTTGAAAAATCATACACGCACTAATCTAATTTTACATCTAATTAAAGTGTGAGATGACATCGCTTCCATAATAATTGGCTTTTAATTTTTGCATATCATTTAAGACAAACTCGGAAACTTTAACGGGGAAATCAAATTTTAGTTTTAATATTAAATCTAAAGTTGCAAACAATACAGAACATGCTAAAGAGTATTATTATTTAAATATATTTTTAGTTTTAATATTAAATCTAAAGTTGCAAACAATACAGAACATGCTAAAGAGTATTATTATTTAAAAAAAAAATATATATATATATATAATTTTTCCCCATTCTTCAAAGAAAAGTAAGGATTGTGAGATCGCCATGTCTGTACGTTTTCACGAAATTAAATAATATTTTTCCAAAAATGGCGCATCATGTAACCGACTAGTTTCGAGCATTTGAAAATGGCGGACTTTCTAACCTCTGAGATATTCTCTTAATATATCCTAAACTAATTATTAGATTTTTATGAAGTTTTGCAAAATTGTCAACTCATTGAAGATCTTGATGACACTTCAATTAACTCTTTAGCTTCAACTACTTAAAAATGGCGGACATTCAAATTTTAAAAGCTTCTTCTTGATAACTTTTGAACTAATTGATTGAATTTTATAAAATTTAGCGTGATGATTAGAATATTAAAGTGGAATCTGAAGTAAGATTAATTAATTTGTAGATTCATTCGTTTAAAAATAGCAAATGCTTTCCTGTAATAAGTATGGAAACATAGGATTTCCCTGTAATAACGTTAGAAATATTTGATAGATTTTTTTTATGGCAATCAACATGTGAGTTTTGAAGAGATTGGAGACTATTTTGATGACATATACAGTATGGGAATCCCTTAATTTTAATCATTACAAAATAGTGGAGACATTCGGAAAATTGGCGAGGAAATATTTGATAGATTTTTTATGGCAATCAACATGTGAGTTATGAAAAGATTGGAGACTATTTTGATGACAAATACGGTATGGGAATCCCTTAATTTTAATCATTACAAAATAGTGGAGACATTCGGAAAATTGGCGATTTTCCGAATAATTAATTGCTAACAAATATGCAATATTTTATATTTATCGCGTTTTTCTTAAGTAATGAAATAATCTGATTAAAATTTAATTAAGATATAAAACTGCTATATAGAAAAGTTGTGCCGATAATATCATTTTATACACGATTTGCATTATTGAATACTTTAAAAAAAATATTTGTTGAAACTATCAAGAGCGTACGTTAAAAACAGCATCCTAAGAGCGATAAATCATGCAAAAATTTACTGAACACGAAAATTTATTTTATTATAACGACCTTCTTGCAAATTTTTCGTTTAAAACGGTGTTGTTGATCAAAAAAAAATTTCTCATCGGCTCCTGTTATCAAATTATGATAAATAGTGTTATTAATTTTATCTATTTATAATAATTTAATAACATATGCCAATTCATAAAAGGCATTTGTTCCACGTTTGACGAACTTAATATAAAATTTATGATTTCTTATATGCAAATCCCCAAAATTTACTTAACATCACTAAGTACTGCAATAGTTTAACTATATTAGTTTAATAATTGAACTTATATACATATAATACAGTATATTAATTGCAATTATCAGCTTTGCATTTATTCCAGTACATTAGAAATTTAAGTATTTACATACCTTTATCTCCAATTATTGATGAGAGAGAAGTCTTATTCAGTGTACTAATAGGTATTTGCTTTGTGCTATATTTACATGAATAAACTGATCCATCAGCACATTTTCTGAATTCCATTAACTTGAAAGTACTCTTACTCGAATAAATTCTCTTTGAAAGCTTTTGGTTATTGCATTCGACTGCAGATAAATATTCTTGTCATTTATGCGAATTTTAATTATAAACTTGAACTTTTCTCTAATTAGATATATACTTATGGTTTCAAATATAAGTAATAAGATTTCTATCATAAATCGTTAAGAAAATTAGAATTTATTTTCTGTTTCTATGCTCTGTTTTTCTTTTATGTCTGTGCCCTACGTGAAGAAATCAAATCAGTGAGGTTCTTGAAATTTTAAAGAAAATTAAATATTTGAAACAGTAATGTAAACATTTCCATTAAATAAATTAAACTTGGAAAGAAAAGTATTATTTACTTAAATGCTTGTTTTCTGATAAAATTTTCATCATCGGTCTTGAGTTATATAATTTTCGTTATAAAAAAGAAATATGAGCTTCTTAAGTAAAATATTTTTATGAATTATTATTTTTTTTTTTTTGGTATTAATTACTAAATTTTCAGAATTGAACTTTTAAATAAGCAATAATAATAATAATTCAGAATATACTGTACATCCAGGGCTGTCCAACTCGTGCCCAACATAAAAATCATAAATCTCCTTAAAATATTGAGATTTTTATGTACTTAATGAAGTTAATGACGTTTTTATTATTTAAATACATATCTACATTTCCTATTTCCATTTTTTTAAAGATATTTCTTATTTTAGTGATTAAAACTTGTTGATCTGCTCAATGATTTAAAAAAAAAATATCTGAACGAAAAGAAGTCAAAGATTATTATGCTACGACATTTTTGCTTATTTGGCAAGTGGTATTATACATTATTTACTAACTTTAATGCTTAATTTTTAGAATTAGTATATTTTATGTGCGGCCCGAGATAATTTTTTTTCCTTCAGATGTGGCCCAAGGAAGCCAAAAAATTGGATACTTTTGCTGTAGATGATACTCAAAATTAAATAATGCGTTTTTGTGTACGAAGTCCTAAATTTTCGTTTATTGGCTTTCAAAATGCCATCTCGATCTTTCTGAATTTTATACGTGAATTTTCAGGTACAAAACTGAAAAACTAGAACCCCCATGCGTTGATATTGCTTCGCAATAAATGCAATAATGGTAAGCAACATCCCCGGTGAACTGTAAATTTTTTATTTTATTTTGTCGAGACGGATTTATTTTAAAAAAAGAACATATTGTTCTTTGAAAACCATAGAATAATTTGATTTATTTTGGAATTCTAAGCAATTTTAAATTCGCCCTGCCACAGTATGTAACTAGGTAGTTCTTTACAGATTTATACGCTAGATAAGTCGTCTCATTCATCTCAGAAATGCTGTAATTATCACTTTTGTCCTTTGTTAGTACCATTTATATACTGTTGCAAAGCGTGGCTGGGCATGCGATGATGTGACAAGTTGTGTTTATTGTCACGAAGCATTAACTCAACAGGGCATCCGTGACAACTTATCCCCATGGTTATTGTTTGCGCTTTGTTGAATTTTAATTGATGACATACTGCTTCTAATTATTATAAATTATAATAATATAAAAGACAGGAAATTTTAAAATACAAAGTCTGAAGAAGAACTTGAACGTCAGCATAATTTTATTTTTAAAAACAATCTTTTAAATGAATTGTGTCACATTTCTTGTTTATTATTTTATTCTATTATTTTCTTTTTACTGGTTACTGGAAAAATTCGACATTTGAGTCGACTAGTTCAATCTCTCGTAAGACAAACAAGATTTAGAATATATCTCTGAGCTTCTTTAAAATATTTATACATATTTTTTTTTTTTTTCGTAATAAATAAAAATGGCAAGTATCAAAAAGGTAAATAAACATCAGCGTGAAAATTGAACTCTTTTATTTTTGTATCTTCCACTTATTGAAAAATGCGCATGAAAGAAATTCGATTTGCAAACGGGTAGAAAATATTCCTCTTGAATAAACTTATAACAGAAAAAAACGAATATTCAGATAAATAACGTTAACATTCGCGTTTTTTAAAGCATGTTTTCTGTAGCAATGCATTCATACCTATTAGTTTCGCTGTATCCATTCGTCCGTCTGTCAGTTTAAACATACAATCATCTTCGAATGAACGAATTTTTTTGATAAAATTTACTGCTAGAAGATCATAATATGCATAGATTTTTTGCAAACTCGACTGTTGTTTACTTAATACGAGATCAGCAGCTAACTGACTTTCGTTACAACGTTTTCGACATTTTTACTAATATTTTCAAACATATCGAAAAGTTATAAACAGAATTATTTATTTATAAAATTATATATTACAATATATTCATGTTTTAGTTACGTATTATTGCTTTCGCCAAGTTTAAAAATCAAAGTTTAGATTTTTTTTTTTTTCTACGAAGACGTAAAAATTAAAAGTGAAAATATAAAACAAAATTTTTAAATTGATTTTTTGTGGATTTGGTGGATTTTTAAATTTTTTTAGTAAGGAAACATTTTTCCTTACTAAAAAAATTTAAAAATCCAAGATGAAAATGATGTAAAAAGAAAGAAAATTTATTTAACATTCAGAAACAATCTTTAAAACTTCTTTAAAAATTTAAATTATGAAATGTAAACAAACATTGTATGATCTTAGATGAATAATTCTAATAAATTATTCCTAGAGAATCATTGATTATTCTTCATGCTTTCAAAATTATATCATTTCTATCAATAGAAATTGTTTATAAGCTATAACAAGTCTATTTATTACCTGTTAAATTATATATATATTAGAATATTTAGATTCTATAAAAAGAAAAGATATAACCTTCAGAAACGATTCGAAGGCGAATGTTTTACTGCCATTAATGTACTCAGCTTCATTTTTTAGACAGGCTTAAAATAATTATCTGTTAACGAATTTATTATAATCACTGGAAATATTTTTTTACGAGCGATAAAAATAATATTTATAAATTTTTTAACAGCAGATTTGCACATTTGATATAATAGTAGAATACTTTTACAGCAGATATTGTAAAAATTTTTCCTGTTTAAAGCAATGACGATATAATTATAAAAATATGTCGAAAAGAATTTCACGTAACAGAATAAAGTAATTATTAATCAGTAGTATGATTTTTAATTTTTATTTCTCAAACATGCGATATCCATATGGCAACTTCTACTGTAAACAATTATTTTATCAGCTCATATACTAAGCAAATTTTTCTTTCTTTCACTACGTATATGCATATGTGGTATCTGAAGATTTACTTCATTTATATTTATTTCTCAATTATGTGTATTCATTTGGAAACTCCTGTTATACGATAATTATTTTACCAAACATATGTTAAGTAAATTTCTCTCTCTCTCCTTTTTTTCTCCTATATCTTTCCATATATATGTATACATAGTGTCTGAAGATTTGCTTTATTTATATATATTTCTCAATCATGCAATATCTACATGGAAACTCCTGTTGTAAATAACTATTTTATCAAACATATACTAAGTAAATTTTTTTCTCCTCTCTCTCTCTCTCTCCTATATTTCTATATATATATATGCATACATGGTGTCTGAAGTTTATTGTATATAAAATATTTTATATACCCTATATTTCTATATATATATATATATGCATACATGGTGTCTGAAGTTTATTGTATATAAAATATTTTATATACAATAAATATAAGTTAATAAAATAAATATAACTTGTACGACACGAGTTCTCATCGTATGCGTATTGAGAAATTAAAAAAATTATAAATCATACTGCATACATATAGTAAAGAATTTATATAATTAAAATTGAAAGTCCGATAAAGAAATTGTTGATAAATACATTTTACATATCACTAACAAAATAAATAGTCGATTGGAACGTGAAAATAATTAATATTCTATTAGCCCACTTTTTATTCTAAAGCCAAAGAAAAAAGGATCCTTAATCCTGTTATTTTCAATCGTTTACCGATATTTTTATTAGTAACCATTAAGCAAACTCTGAATTATATCAATTGTTGTCTATTAAAGATGATATACAACTTCGAATTTTCTATCATTTTTAATGATGTAATTATTTCGTTAAACGTAAAATGGGGGAAACGAAATTTAATATATTATTACAACTATCAGGCAATTTTTAAATGATAAGGTTTCTTAAATACATTATATACTTCAATTAAAATGACTGAAATACTTGCAAGGTGTTTTTTTTTTTAATGGAGTTTCTCTTATCCTGCAACATCCATTTATATACATACAATATATGTTTTTAGAAAAGAGAGAATGCTATAATTTTATTTTATTTTATTTTATGCCATCCGAGAAGGGAAAGTAGAGATAAGTCAACAAGAATATTAAGATGTAATTAAATTGAAACAATGCTAGAGTTAGTTTTTCTTGTGAGTAACAGTAATTTATTTTTCTGTGTAGAAGTAAGATTCTTTTTATTCCGAACGAGGAAAAAAAAAAGAAAATTAGGTTGCATCTTAATGACAAAAATTAATGTTGCTATAAAAGGAAAAAAGTCCTTTAGCAGTTATAAAATATTTAAAAAACATATTTTTTTAATAATAAAATGATACGTAAGTATTATTATAACGTTTTTCTTATTTTAGTTGAATAGCAATTTTTAATTTAATTATCAGACTAAATGTTGTACTTAAAGTTGTTCTTTTTTTTTAAATATTTTTAATAAATTAATTTATGCCATTTTTTAAGCTAATTTTTTCTAAATTTCCTTTTGACAGGATAAATAAATTATTAATAATAAAAAATAAAATAAAATTCTTATTTAAAAGAAAAGAAAAAAAAATCTCTAAAAATTAAATTTGTTAATTCAATTTAAAAGTTCGTTGACTTTTTATTAAGTTCTCTGTGTTCTTTTGAAAGAAAATTTGTTTGTTTTAAAGAAGTTGTTTATAAAACCATCAAGTTTAGTTGTCTTAATGAAGAAGAGGAAGAGTTATTCTTTTAAATTCATATCAGATGCTGTTATCTTATAGAAGAATGCATTAAAAGTAACATTTTCGTCCTGTTTTAGGGATGAAACTGCATGAATTTGTGACTAAATGCAAATTGCATGAGTCACCCCTCGGAATGAATCAACTGAACTAACTCAATTATACTCTCTCCCATTTGCTTTTGTAGCTCTTTCAGACGTAAATGGATATATCACATATATAGAGAAAGAGAGAGAGGGAGGACAGTATCTCAAAAATATTTTTATTCGAAACAATTTTTATCTTCAAATAAAGTTGTAAATGGATAGAAAATTTTTCTTGTCAAACAATTTTAAGTTATTTTAGCGAGGAGTTCGGGCACAGATTTACTACAACTACTACAGCAGTAGCAGAAGCATTTCTAGTGCTTCTAGTAAATCCCATCTCGGCAAATAGCAGTAGTAGCAGTAGTAGTAGTAGAGAGAGGGAGAGGGAGAGAAACACATCGCTTTAGAAACGGAAAGCTATATTACCAAGTCAATTCTAGAAAGTGGCAAGTGGCACGATTGCAGTTGTAGTTGAAAACCCAGTTGACACAGTCTGTGCTCCTTACTCCATCCTTTATAGAGACAGTAATTGTTTTTCTGATTCTTTACAGTTATGCATTATTCAGTTACACTCTTCTAATATTATGTTAAAGCCACTAATAGTGCTATGTTCTACGCGGGCATTTGCATTTTATGCATGGAGTGATCAGAAATGCTTTAATATTTATACTGTTTTTTGGGGGGTCATCATTAATGCATAAGAGAATATAAGAATGCGTTTTAGGAAATTCGCTTTTATTCGAATCTTGTAATAGTTTTTATTTCCTCGTGTACGTGTGTGCATTTATTACAAGTAAATGTAATCTCTTGCACTAGTATGGTATTAGAGTTGTAAGTGATATGAGGATCATTTAATATAGGTTTAGTGCGGTTAGTAAAAAAAAGTGATATATGATGAATAACGGTGATTTGACTTATTATGTCCGACAACGTGTACCCAATCACAAGCAGGGGGTTGCTATATATAAAAAAAATGAAACGATAACTGGGACACGAGATGACTTTCGCTGATTTCTCGCTACAATAAAAGTACTATAGGATGTCACTAGAAAACGAAGTGATACTAAGTATTTACGGTACCATCTGCTTTACTTCAGGGACTGATGTCTTGGCAAATTGCCATTTTCATGTACACGATAGCATAATATCTAAACATCCATTATATGAAAGAGGAATTTTTCTGACTCCGAAAGTGTTTGATGTAGAAAGTTAACTTTATTATTAAGTACGAATAACCATTTTTAATTATAAAGTTTATAGTCCGTAAATCATTTAGAACATGTTAAAATTCGTTATGCATTATTATATTTTCGAGAATTTTCAACTGTAATAATTCAATATTCGAGACAGCGTAATGTTCTCGTACCATTTTGAACAGCATAAATCTCTCTAGTTAACATAAAATTTCCTTACTTGTGATCAAATTTTGCGTTTCGAATTAATATTTTTAAAGTTTGTTAAATTTTTTCTGCAATTTTATATAATCGGAGATTAAAAAATGGCAAAGTTAAAGAACATACTATTTCATTCTCCCCCTTTAAATCATTATTAATAGTTTCGAATTTAATAAAGAAAGTTTTTCTATATACCTCTCAGTCTTTTCTGTTCTATACTTGAAATTCAATAAAATAATGTTCGATTCTATTATGTGATTTACTCGAAGGATATTAAATTTGGAGTTTGTTGTCAGATAACTATGTTTGAACTTTGGCATTAAGGTTTAGGAAAAAAAAATTATCTATATGTTGTTATCCGACTTGAAAGAAAGTGATTTAATCTGTGTACATCTAATTTACTTCTTTGATGTGATCTATCTTGCTAGTATACAACAGTAGATTTTTACTCTTTATATATACACCGGTAATTCACTTCAAAAAAAGATTCGATAGCATATAGAAGTCACGTAAAGTCTGAAAACATAGGTCAAACAATGACTAGAATGAAGAGTTTCGCATATCTGTACGAATAAGAAAAACTTTAAATGTTATTCAACTCATTCTTATCATAAAAATACTCTTTATTTTTGCAGTTTTATAATTAATCATATTAATTAATTTAACTTATCAACGTTGAAAAATCCATTAAGATATGATTTCATTAAGTGAAGAGATTCGAAAACTTTTATTGGAAGAACTAATATAACAGAGCAATTGCTGTTAATAGATCGGGACGTTTCGATAATAATCTGAAGTTTTCCTTTTATCTGCAAAAATCGTTGAACAATTTTATTTTTTTCTCCTCTCTTCGTAATTACACAACAGATTACGGAATTTTTTTTTCTTTTCTGTTTTGTTAGAATTTCTCTCATTTTGAAAATTACCCTATGATATAATTAATCCCTCGGAAAACCATAATTTTGTTAATTGCAAATAACGATCGTCCTTTTACTCCGATGTGTTTCCCTTCGAAAGTTTTCATTATAACTAAAGACGTTAAAGGAAATTAAACATCATCACGGTCAACAGATTAATTGTGATGCTCCGATCATATAATTTTATGTTGTGATATTGCATATATCGATCACCAAGCTAATAATCTTATTTATTGCATTTGCGATCCATTGGTTCGATTAATTTCTGTTTATAAAAATTTTAGAAACGTCGAGTGATCTAATTTTGATGTCTATTATTCGTATAAATGGTTAGTAAACAATAAAATTGAGTGTTTTATTAAATTATTTCAACGTAAGTCTGTTTTAACGATGCAGCATGCTCTTAATTCCAATTTAATAATGCAAACAATTTAGAAATTTTCTGTTAATAAAAATACGCTTAAATATTTATCAATGAAAAAATTATGGATGTGGAATGGCAAAAACTTGATAAAAATATGAAATATTCTCTTAGATTAGCAATGTAAGTATGAAAAAAATAAAATAAAAAACCAAAGAATTCTAATTTCGTAAACAAAATTACTTGAAAACTTGTAATTTCTCATAACTTCATATTATAGTAACATAAAATTTTTTAGAAGGTTTATATTTTTGAAATAATTAAATATAATTCTCATATTATAGTAACATAAAATTTTTTAGAAGGTTTATATTTTTGAAATAATTAAATATTTATATTTAAATGACGATTTTCAACTGATTATTATTTTTTAAATATTTTTAAATTAAATTTTTCTTTCGTAATTTATATTAAATAACCCTGTATGTAAGAGTGACGTTTTTATTTATTTTTATAAATATTTTAAACTGTAAACAAAAAATAAAATACAATTTCAAATCGGATGCTAGTCACAGATAAAATTTTATCCGGAAAATTTACTTTGTTAAACAAATTTTATTTACTCTACCAAATAAATCATATTTACAATTACTATTGGTATTAACTTATACCGTTGAGTCAACATACCTTCAGAAATTCCTTATTTACTTATTTAATTAAATTTTATAAAATGCATTTTTAAACTCGATAAACTTAAAAGTCACATCCGAAAACAGACAAACATAGAAATATACGTTTTAAATCAGTTTTCAGTTTTCTATTAAGTTAAACATTTTCAACTTCGCAACTGAAACTGAAATTTACGTATTTTTGTTTGTATTGCTATGAATTATCTTGAGATATGGATTTGAATATTAAATATGCGTTAATTAACTTAAGACTTTATATAAAAATTAATCATTAATAGTTGAATATCAATTCTAAATTTATTATTGAATTATTGCAAATAATAATGATAAAATCGCTGCTATTATCAGATGAAATTTTGAATTATATATATCAGTCTCCAATCGCGAAAGATATTTATAAATAATTATTTAATTTTAGATAAAAATTTTAAGTTATAAATTTAAGTTGAAAAACTTTATATATATATATTTATTATTAAACAGGAAGAACTTCTACGGTTTTATTCTTAAAAAGTAAAATAAATTTAAATATTTGGGAAACATTTGGAATGAAAATTTGAATTGGAAACCTTTGTAGTTGATGTCTTTGAGAAAACAGAATGAACTTGAGGTTTGAACTCTGAAATTTAAGAATTATTTATAAAGGTAAACCATTGAACGAAGTTTTAAAGTTCATACGCTTGGAAAGATTCTTTCAGTAAGAAATTTATTGTGAAAGAAACGCGGAATATTTGATACGTGTTTATTCGAAAAAAAAAAATTATATTACTCTTATCATTCGATACATTTTATTTTTGTTGGTTTGAGAAAACATAAAAATTCTAAATGGAAAAATCAAATATTTTGCAAGAGAAAAAAACTATATTTCCTTTTTAAAAGTGTATGTAAATAAGTGAAACGTAATCGGAAAATAATTGAAAACATAAGCTAAAAGCTATCATTATCGTTATAATGAAAAAATGTTTTTCTTGAGAAAATTATATGTATTTAATATTTCTATATAATTATTCATAATATACAGAAATGGAAAATTAATCATAATTTATTCCATTAGTATATCATTAATTAATTGATCTACAGTTTGTATTTTTGCAAATAAGAATTTTCTGTATAATTTTCTTAAAATGATTAGTATCCGGTATATAATTAAAATAATTATCTCACAGCTTGAGTTTAAATTATTTTATAATTATAGATTACATTTTTCTGTTTTAATTATTCGTTAACAACTTTTAAAGAATATCTAAATGAACTGAAATCTCAGATTTAATAATGAAAATTTTGTTTTCTTTTTTCTTCCTTTTTGTAAATGTTATTAGCGTGATTTAGAAGTTTTAATGTTCTGCTACTCGGTGTTGGCATAGGATGATTGATTGTCGACATTCATATTCAGTTTTCGGAGTATCACAAACTATATTTTAATTAATAAAATCTTAAGATAATTATATTGAACATAATGGACAAAAGTCTATTGTTAGAATTTTTATGAAGTCTTCTAGACATCGTTAATATCGAAAATAAAATATTTATCCTGACAGTCTATCTAATTTACGAAGCAAAGTCGGTACTAAGATTATAAAAATTCGTAACAATAGAAGTAGTTAAGTATTCTTATAAAAATAACAAAAGTAATATTAATCACCAAGTATTAATAGCAGTAAAAATTATAGCAATTTTAACAGTCAGTATAAAAATGAGCTAAAATATTTAATATAAGTTAAAAAATAACTAAAAGTTGTTTAGGAAGTACTAAAATGTAGGTTAAACTATAACTTAACAAACTATATTAAAATAGTAGTTTAGAAACAACTAGCAGAAATATTAAAATTGTGAAGTAAGAAACTACTAGCATAAGTATTATTATTGTGAAGTAAGAAATAACTAGCAGAATTATTAAAATTGTAGAGTAAGAAACAACTATCAGAATCATTAAAATTGTAGAGTAAGAAACAACTAGCAAAAATGTTAAAATTGTGAAGTAAGAAATAACTAGCAGAATTATTAAAATTGTAGAGTAAGAAACAACTATCAGAATCATTAAAATTGTAGAGTAAGAAACAACTAGCAAAAATGTTAAAATTGTGAAGTAAGAAATAACTAACAGATATATTAAAATGCTAGGTTAAGAAATAACTAACATAAATACTAAAATGTGAAATTAAAATATAACTAATATAAATACCGCCTTATAATATTTATATTAGTTATATTTTAATCCATATTCTAGTATTTATGTTAGCTATTTCTTACTTCACAATTTTAATATTCTGCTAGTAGTTTGTATACTATTATTTTAATATAGTTTGTTTGTTAACCTATATATAATGTGTGTAAGAAATAACGAATAAAAATAATAATGTCAATTATTACTTAAAAGAAATGTTAAATATAGATCAATATATATAACTAATAATTAAAAAATGTAAGTAAAGATATAATCGAAAAATATTCTAAAATGTATCAGGATATGTTGTAAAATATTTGATAACTTGATGTTCTATCAAGTAAAAATCGTTGCTTAGATTGTTTACATAATTATTTGCATTATATGATTAAGAATGAAGATTAAATGAACTAATAATATATCGAAAATTATATTAATAGTTTCAAAATATTTTATAAATTTACTAGTCTCCAGTATTTTTCATTAAATATTAAATATATTGAAAATATCTGTATTCAGTAATATTGAAGGCATTCATGGTTACGTTTTTTTTTCCTTTTTATGTTAGTATGGTAATAAGAATAAAAACTTTCAGAGAAGAACTAACATCGCAATCCTTTTACGTGCAAAATGTCTAGAGAAGATTACTTTCTGAATATTAAACTTATCCAGAAAAGGCACAGAAGGCTTAGAACTGTAAGAGTTTCATTACACGCGTCTCTGCACTTGTCCGTCAAGTTCAGAGCGTACTCGGATGAACAGCGTGTACTTCGAACGCATCTAAAGAACCCTTTTAACAAAAGCAGTCCCCGTTGTCCATAATTTATTCTACAGGCAGTTGCAATTCCCGGTAGAATGTTCATAATAGTGTCGGTTGTTTCCCGTATCGTTACATTGTTCCGTGTTGCACCCTAGGTTGCTAAAAGCAAGGGCATGTCCCGGCAAAAAAGAAAATCGGTAAAAAGTTACAGTCCACTATTTGTATCTATTTTATCAGGATCATAAAACACTTTTCTCTCGCCGTGAAACGTTGACCAGTAGTGTTAAAGTCAATTCGTCCTTTCCAAAAAAATAAAAAATAAAGAATTATGAGAATTCTTCACTTTAGAAGGAAAAGAAGTAAAAAAAAAAAAACAGTTTATATTGAATGCATAGGAACAATATATAAAAGTATTGGTTCGATTACCAGGGCAGTGACCGCCTCCTCTGATTACTCCGGAGGTTGGAAAGTTACTCCGTAAACCAATTGGTCTTTTTATATATATATATTGTCTCCCAGTTTTTCATTTCATGTCTTTCATCATCATTGTTAAAAACATCTCATTTTTCTAAACCAGCAAACAAGCTCCGGAAAATTAAATTGAGTTTTAATTATCCCTTTCTGGTATAATTCGAAAACAATTGTTTAAAAATATTTTTCAGTAAGGAAATTATGCTTTCTTTACTATCTATTTAATAAAATTCTTTCCTGATTTAATATCGAAAAGCCAACAAATCAAAAAGAAAGAAGAAGAAAAATCTTATTTGAATTTTATAGTTATAAAACTTTATGTGAATTAAAAGAATATGAAATTCATAAGAAATATATTTTAAAATCATTGATATTTTAATATATATTTATTAATATATTTAATCCTATAATGTAATTTAAAAATAGCCAAGTTATTAAAATATACAATATTTACGTCATTGTCTATTGTTTCGTGGAAGCTGCAATTGTTACGCTTTATCTACGTCACATTTACATTTTCTGATTGGTCGCTGCATACAAACAAATTGGAGAATGCCAGCGTACAACATTTGTTCGGTTATGATAATGTATTAAATCATAAATTGAACATTAAGTACAGTGTATGTTTATTAATTATGCTTGTTTAATGCTTCTGGTGTATATTATATGTGAAGAATGAATAATTGTATTCTAAATCGTGATAGTTATCCGAAAACGATCATTTAAAAAACAAAAAATTAATTTACTGCACCTTTCATTTTTAAGTTATCCGAAGAAATATTTTAATTAACGAGCTTTAATTTATTAAAACATATTTTCTAGAAATTCAAGTGGAAATAGCTTAATTTTCAGACAAATGTGACATAATTGATATTGCAATTCAGCTTTAACGAAAACAGACAAATTAATATTTTTCTTTTATTCTCTACGTTTGATAAAATTTTATAATAAATTAATAATTCATTTTAATTAAAAGAGAGAGATTTTTTTTTCCTCTCTTTCTAATATTCTTGCAGCCATTATAATAAGTATTTTGGAAGGATGTAAGACTTGTTCGTTTTATCTTTTTTTTTTTTATTTCTTATTTTTTTACTTTTTTCAGATACAAAAAGCAAATCAAGACCAAGGATTACAGACTACAGACCTCAAATTACTGGGAAACAAGAGGAGAGTGTTGCACTTCCATGTGCAGCGCAGGGATTTCCAATTCCATCTATTCGATGGTACAGATTAGAAAATGGACAACTTCAAGTTATAAATCTAGGACGTAGATTTGTGCAATTAGATGGAACTTTGGTATTGCATCAGGCAACGGTGAAAGATTCGGGAAAATATGTTTGCGTTGTCAATAACAGCTTTGGAGAGGAACGAGAACATTCTCAACTTTTGATAATCAGTATGTATATAAACAATTTTTAAGAAGGGGAAAAAATCATTTTTTGTTTATTCAATCTATTTAATACGTCAATGATTTGTTGACTCTGCAAATTTCCTTTTTTTTTTCAGGACGGAATTAAAACGATGCCTTATTAAAATGTCATTTTTTATATTCGATATTTCTCAAAAAATTATTATTTTTTTATACGGTAAATATTTATGAAAAATACGGCTTTTAAAAAATATATATTTTTTGTTCAGAAAAATATTTTTAGAGTTATTTATGTTACCTTCTTCTCCTTTATTGATTGCACTCGATTTAGATTTATATTTACGTTGATCATATATATATTTTTTGTTCAGAAAAATATTTTTAGAGTTATTCATGTTACCTTCTTCTCCTTTATTGATTGCACTCGATTTAGATTTATATTTACGTTGATCAGTGAAGTTTTGGAACGATCATAAGATTACTATAAATATATTTTTCCATATAAATATTATAACTTTTTCGTTTGTATTTTTCTTACTGAGATATAACCGAAAGAAAATCAGATTCAAAAACCCATGTATTATTCATTCCAAAGCATTATATGAAGACGTCTGTACTAGAATAACCTTTTATGAAGTTTTTACGATACGTTTTTATCACAATCTACATGAAAGTTATTGAAAAATTTTTAGTTTATATATAGAATTATTAAGCACTGTCGTTCAGTTAAATTTGCTTAATATATGATAAGTTTATTCTAGAAACTTTCACCAATTTAAATACGTAGAGAGTTAAAAAATAATAATAAAAAAAAATGTAAAACTTAATTGTTATTTCTGTTTTTCTTCCATTAATTTTTACGAATCATTAAATGTTGTTTAATTTTAAATAATTTTTCTCTAAACTTAGATTTATTTACCTTTCAACAGTTGCACAAATTAGAAATTTTTTCCTCTACTATTTTTTCTTGGTGAATATGTAATTATCACAGTTAAATATATTAACTTTTTTCGTTTAATTTAATAAAAATTTTTTTGATATATTATTAAAAAAATTTTAATATATTCTATAATAAAACTTTCGATATTATAGCAAAATTTTATTAATATCTTAATCGGGATATTATTTTTTTTTCCTTCCTCTCTCAACTGTTAGAGCAATTCGTTTGATAGAATATGTTATAACCTGGTTATAACTGTCTTAAAATATTCGTATATAGTTTTTAATTAATTTTATTTCTTAACTGTTAAAATTAACCTATAAATTTTAATAAGTAAGTATTTTTTTTTAATTATTTTCATTTGAAAATTTTTAATTTTAAAGAAAGAAAAAAATTTTTAATTTTATCTATTAAAAGAAACAGAGGATTCTTTAATGAACTATTCTGTCCATATTCGGTAATTAAATGATTTATAAACCAATAATGGAAAAATGTCTTTAGTTAATGGATTAAGATTTTATTATTTCTTTTTCGAAAATTAATATTTATTTAAGTTCTCATAACTTCATTAATTTGCAAGTTTATGTTGTTAAAAAGTTGTGTTTATTTAGCAATTATCTTTCCAGTTATCAAATAAAACAAATATATATATATTTTCGTTCCGTCTCAGAAAACTAATTTATAAATTAATATATTTATTTTACGACTGGAAACGATGATTATAATATTAATAACAAGTAAAATAAAAATTATGTTTGTCGTGCGATATCAAACATCAAAAAAAAAAGAAAAAAAGAAAAAAAAAACTTATGTAGTAGTTAAATAAAAAAATGATAGCTGCATGAACTTCTTCATTAATAAATATCCTTTCGAGATAAAAGATTTTTCTGCATAATTTAATTATTTTATCCTGAAAAGCATTAAAAATAATTCATACTCAAAGGAATATCTTTAAAATAATAGAGTTTGCAGAGTTTTATATTAAATTTTCAGGTTCCGGATAAATTTAATCCATTTATTAAAAGTATAGACAGTGAAATATATAGATTTATTTTAAAATTTAATTAATAATAAAAATATAAGAAATATAAATAGAAAATAATGTTTATATTATGTCCGAGTATGTGAGACGGTTATTTCTTCATTTATCAGATTCTCTGTCAGCGACCATATTACCAAGTTTACTGCTGGCACACGTTGGAAAATCCGCAACAATCAACTGCAGTATATCTGGCCATCCAATCCACTCTGTACTTTGGCGAAAAGATCTAAATCCCTTGTCACTCAGCAGTAGAGTCATTTTGGTATCCAGGGACGTGTTAAAGTTGGAGAGCGTACAACGAGAAGATAAAGGAATGTATCAATGTTTCGTCTATAACGACTTGGAATCTGCCCAAGGAACGACAGAACTTAACCTTGGAGGTAAGAAAACATCGATTTTAAAAAGAATTTATTGTAACCGACTGTGGTATATCAGAATAAACACATACACACAAAAAAAGCGAATCTAAATAACTCTTTTATTGCAAAATTATAGCAATTTATTGTTTTTTTTATAAACTGTACATCTTAAAATAATTTCCGTTTATTTTGTGGTGAACTGAAGAACGACAATAATAAATTCAGCAGAAATGTTTGTAGTAAAGAAAACATTTTCTATTGAACAAGTTGTTATTAAAGAATTCTTCCTTTATATAGTATATGGTATCATCATCTCTACCACTTTGTGGGATAACATGTGATCTCAAATATCTTCTTGAATTCCAAAGATTAAAAAAAATAACTTCAGAAATGTTGACCTTTACCATCTTGTGCGATTATATAAAGGAAAAATGACTTACAGATTTATTATTTAGTTGATATGAACTTGTAACATTTAGAATTATTTCATTGTGAAAATTTTTTTTTTTTTCAATTTTTAATCATTTATATAGATGACACGCCAGAATTTCAAGACGTGTTTCCAGCTCAAACTATTCAGCCAGGTCCATCTTTATCTCTCAAATGTGTAGCTACTGGAAATCCTCTTCCACAGATCATCTGGAAACTGGACGATTCTTCTATTCCAGAAAACCATAGAATTAGATATGGTGATTATGTTACCAAAGATGGTGCAGTTGTTAGTTATGTTAATATTACCAGCGTACAAACAGAAGACGGTGGAGAATATCAGTGCACTGCCAATAATGGAGTTGGAGAAGTCAGCCATAAATCTAAAGTAAACGTGTTAGGTCCTCCAGTCGTAAGAAGAATGAGAAATCTAACAGTAGTTGCTGGAGAATCGTTGAATGTAAGATGCCCTGTAGGTGGATATCCATTAGAAACTATTCATTGGGAAAGAGGTTAGTTATGCGCTTTTATTACTCTAAATAGATCCATTCTCTTCAAGTAGAAATGCAAATACTTTGAATATATTCTTCGTTTTCTCTTAGAAAGTAGATAAAAGTTCTGCTAAAACAACTATTACTTTAAAACATTTCTTTTAGAAACGAGAATTAGATACGGATAAGAGTAGGATATTAAAAACAGGAAATATATATATTATATAAATTTGGATTAAAAAAATTTAAGTGAATTTTTTTGTTATTTTTCTTCTTGCATTATTAAAATTAACAAAATTAAGCAAGATAAATTGTAATTTTTATGGATTATCATCTCGACATTTTCCTTTCTGTTTTGTTTTAAAGTCACTTTAATAATCTTAATGAAAAAAAAAATTCACTTTATTCCGAAAGATATTAAAAACAAACTTAATTAAAAATTTAAAAAAGTTGGCTACTTTTCTTCTTTTACTGTAATGAGTTTATA
The DNA here is from genome assembly GCA_000484575.1 of Olivierus martensii. Lineage (NCBI taxonomy): Eukaryota > Metazoa > Arthropoda > Arachnida > Scorpiones > Buthidae > Olivierus > Olivierus martensii. Next base: position 54,067 of record AYEL01072915.1, read on the forward strand.
ATTAAATTTAATTTTTTGATAAAATATAGAAAACTTTAAAAGACACTGCATTAGAATGCAATGCGCATTATACTTTCAGAATCATTAAGTAATGCATTAAATAATTTATTTTATGATGTTTTATGTATATATTATTATTTCATTATGTTTAAAGTACTTCTAGAAACTCGTGATAATCTTCCTAACTTTTATTTTGTTTGCAACAGCTGGAGTAAGATTACCCTACAATCACAGACAAAAGGTACATGACAATGGTACTCTAGAAGTACATCACGTTGAAAGAGCCACAGATGAAGGACCTTATACGTGTGTGGCAAGAAACAGAGAAGGTCAGAGCGCACAGAGCACTGTTCTAGTCAGAGTACAAGGTACAAGATAAATATTTTATATATAATTTCTTGTTTTCTTTTTGTTTCATTGTAAACAAGTAACTTTTGCGGTTTTGCTATAAATCTGTTTTTTTTTTTTCCTTTTGTATAAAAGATAAACTCAAAATACGTGCAGCATTTTATAATTTTCTTTATTTTAAACTGCGAAAAATTATTTCGAATATTTTAAAAAAATATCTGCAAAGTAAATAATCTGTTTTTGTCTCGGAAACTTGTTAATGAGAAAAATAGTTAAGTTGATGTACGCACAACGCCTCGGATATCTTGAAAATTCATGTTGTGACATCAGGAAGTGACGTGTATCGAAAATTGGTAACATGTGTTGCAGATATGATAGGATCTTACCCTTATATATATATCTTATACCATTCCCGAATTTTGACTTACACCAAGTTGATCAATAGCTTTGCGAATAGCTGTTACATATGAAAAACTTAGTTATGTTGCAGATCATCATTTTTCTTATCTATTGAAATATTATTATATATTTTTTTTATATCTTCCTATCTCGATATAAAATTATTTGATGTATCTGATATACATGTAGATGTTTTACTACACATAGAAAGCAGTAAAACACATTTAGACATTAAAGGACGTTATATTGGAGGATTACAATATCGAACAGTCAGGAACATAAGCTGAATAAATCCGTGTTTCTGAAAAGGGATTCGAGAATACTCTAGTGGCGTTATTTATTAGGCCATTCGAGAAATTGGATACAAAACATAACAAAGTTCTCTTTAATTAACTTTTTATTATTAATCCATTAATACAAATCATTAAATATTGAAGAGAAAGCCGGATTAAAGAGTTTTATTTGCGTCATAATTACATTTTAAAATAAATTTTAAAAGCATAAAGAATTTTTTTCAGTAAATGGCAGGATGCAAATTATCGTATTAATTAATATTAAAGCAAAAGTAATTTTGTGGATATATCAGTAAATAACGGTTTTCAAGCGGAACAGAATTCTATATTAAGCTACTCTTGAATATTTGAAGCTGACAACAAGCTTCTATTCACTAATTAAAACAAAGCTGTTTACAGCTCTAATTAGTTATTAGATAATTGTTTTCAATTTATATTCTTGTTCATGATAGTATAATACACACAAGCTTCAAGCATTAGATTGTAACAAATTGGATCTAAACATATTAAATTGCAATATTCGTTTCTCTCTTGTTTGAACGTTAAATACAAATTAAATTTAGCCTTTGGTGCATTAAATGGTATCAAAAACAATTTTATTTTATGTATATTTAATGCAATACATATTTTTTTATTACTAGTGAAACCGGTGATCGAGCAATTTTCGTTTCCGAAATCTTTAAGAGAAGGACAAAGATCTTCTGTACTGTGCACTGTTGGGAGTGGAGATTTACCAATCAAGATACGTTGGTTTAAAGACGGTCAACCAATTCCCGATCACAAAGGAATTAGAGTCAATGAAGTGGCTGATTACTCTTCAACACTTTTATTTGAATCCCTAGGATTAGACCACAGAGGAAATTATACTTGTATTGCTAGCAACGAAGCTGGAACCGTCAGTCATACTGCTTCAATGGTAATTCATGGTATGGTTTGGTCCTAAGAGTTTAGGGTATCTTTCTGTGTTTATCTTATAAGATTATTCTAATAATATCTTAATACTTCATAAGCAAATTTATGTAGAAAGTAACGATTCGCTTTTAAGTTTTACTGCATCACCGGAATGGCGGTTGAGTATTCCATCGATAAAATATTTATACGAAACAATGCAGTTAAAATATCAAATTTTTTTTAAAGAATTTAAAGATCTAGATGCACTGCCCAATTTTTAAGACGTTATTATTCTTACTGGAGAATTAATAAACTTGTTTAAAATGATGGAATACGTGCCGTCAAAGATAACAAAAAGATGATGAAGAGCGAGTTTTACTGCCAAATCTCATAAAGCCTCAATGTCTGCTGTAAATTTCGAGATATTGAATTGGACAATGACAAAATGGTACCGAAGATAAGGCGATGTACAACCTCATAAAAGGCCAGTATATAAGAGCTCCAGTTGGAAAAGACGATCGTAAAGATTCAAATAACAAAACTACTATTTTCTTTCTCAATCATACAAAACTTTTTTCTTTTGTTTTATTATTATTATTATTATAAAACCGAGAAAATGTTTATAAATAAAATTCGAAAACATTCGGTATAAAAATTCCGATAGAAATGCAACCGTAAAACGTTATTAAGCATCTTAAAAAATATTGCATTTATGTATACTTTTTTTTAAATATGTTTAAATTAATTTTGAATCGTTTCTGATGGAAAAAAAATATAGAAAATGCCGGATTTTCGCTTTGTGGCCAAGAAAAATGTTCGGATATTGAATCAAGTATTACATTGTTCGTTCCAGTTCCACCACGTTGGGTTATTGAACCATCCGATGCGTCCGTTGTGAAAAGCAAAAACGTTGTGATCGACTGCCAAGCCGAAGGATTTCCGCAACCAAGAGTACGATGGACCAAAGCAGATGGTAATGTAAAATATTTATCGTTTAATTAACATTAATATAACATTTCAAATAAGAAAATTTAACATGTTAACAACGTTCTCGCAATACACTATAAGCGTATAAATATATATATACAGAAACAAAAATTACATGGATTTATTTCTTTATGATAACTACACGATGATATCGATTTAATAACTGAATCTCATAAATAATATTGGCTTTAAGCCAAGATATTTGGCTTTTATCCAAGCCTGATCAATGTTTCCCTCCTTAGAAATACCAATATAATAAAATTCTGGCTTAAAATTTGCTGAATTGTTCGGTAGAAGTATAAAAAAAAAGAAAGAAAAACAATAGTTGAATGTATTTACTCCGAAAGGTTGTTGAACTTTAAATATTGTTTATTCTATTTAAATAAAATAAAATAAATTATAATTTATATATTTTTTTTTTGTTTTTGCAATGTTTGTTTAAACAGAAACAAGCAGAAGTTATTTCTGCATACATTTAAATACTCACGTAAATAATTTTGTAATGTTTAATTTAGAACGAAAGTTAATTTTCATTATAAAGTTTGGCAACAAGAAAGTTGAAAAATATTTTTTCGGAATTATAAAGCCGTGTGATAAAATCCATTATTTTTTTTTTTCTGAAGTTTTCTTGTGATATGTTGTTTTTAGGAGATTCACCGAGAGATTTCAAATCCATCGTCAGCAGTCCTCATCTCCAAGTTTTCGAGAATGGATCTCTTGCCATCCACGACGTCAAAGAAATAGATTCCGGTTATTATTTGTGCCAGGCTTCTAACGGTATAGGACAAGGATTGAGCAAAGTCTTGAAACTAAAAGTACACAGTAAGAGAACAATTTTGTAATATTTTACGACCACTGCCCTGTGAAAAAGTTTGAAGGGTGTAGGATTTTTATTCTATACATATATATTTCTCATTGATTCTTAACTATTACATAAAAGAGAAACTGATTGGATGAATACACATAAAATGGAAATTCGCTATTTGTTACGGTTTATGATTTTTCATCTTGGCAGTTGAAGTTAAAAATGCAATTTTTTTCTGTCCTAACTTAATTTTTATACTTGTATAAACTGGACTGGATCCATATTTTTGATTATTCTGCACGATTTTTTGTTGTTTTATTTTTTTTTTTTTGCAGAAAGAATCAATAAAGAAAGAAGCTTTTAATCCGTAATCAAGCTCTTAATCTAGTTTCCGTAATGGCTCCTTCAAAAAATATGTAAAAACTATTTAATACTAGCGTTAATTTTTATAAAAATTGAATTTAAATTAGAATTTTTTTCTCCTCTTCCATTTTATATAAAATAATAATTGGTTCATTAAAAAAAAATTTCTTTGCTCGTTTCTTACTTTTTATCTTCGGCAATTTGCGAACTTTTTCGATTGTTTGTACTTTATTGATTCAAATTAAATTTATATATATGATCGCTATAAAAATGTAGCTTAGCAGAAATGATAGAAAGTTTAATAAACGAAGAAGAAGTAAGTTTTATAGACGTTAACCGTTCCTAATATATTTTTAAGATGATGCTGTTTTTTTTTTCTTTTTTTTTGCGATATTTAAATTTAAATTATGTATTGTACATTCTTTACATGATTGCAATTTATTTCAGTTGCTGCTCATTTTAAATCGAAATTTACGGCCGAAATGGTTAAGAAAGGACATAATACGAGACTTAAATGCGAATCGTACGGAGATAAGCCAATTACCGTTACGTGGATGAAAGATAAATTACCAATAAATCCTCAGGCTGATACCAGGTAAGATTATCATTCTATAAATTTTTTATAAAGTACGTGTACTTTATTGGATATAGTTATAATAAAGTTCAATTACTGATAATTAGTTATGCGAAACGGCAAGATTTTCCTTTGAGTGTTGCCACTCATTCATGCATTGTATTTGGGTTAAATAGAATGGCCGAAATGTTCACGTTTTGCTAATGTTTGCAATTATAATATGACTCATTCATCTAATTGAATCAGTATAAATTCAAAAGAGTAAAAAATTATCACAATTTAAGCCGATAAATAAGTGGCAGCATTCAAACTAAAATATTTCCTGCGAAACTCTTTAATCGATGAATTCTCTAGAAATATCGACACACATACAAATCTGTTAACGTGGATTTAATTCTTAAAATATATAAAAATAAAATTATTATGTATAAATATTTAGAAATCTGGGATATAAGATAATCAAATAATGAAGCTATGCAGTAAATTGAACGCATAAATTAATCTATGGTCAAAGAGAGAGAGAACATAGAGATGATATTATGGAAAAAGAGTTCAGAATAGTTTCTGTGCATCGAGAAAATTCGCAATAAGAGAAAATCAGAGTAGGAAATGTTTACAACTTCAGGCTAAGAAAATGAAATTGGTCTCCTCTATCGAAGATTTCAGTCGGAAGAAAATAAGTGGTATTATAAAAGTTCTTTGTTTCGAATGTAGACAGAAAGTAACTGACTGTAGAAATGTCTCATGTGGATTTTTTTTTTTGTTTCTATTTTTTATATATATTTTTTTTCAGTCAGAGAGTTTTATGAAGTAATAACAAAATAGAAAGCAATACAATTGTTTACTGGAAAAACCAGTTTAATGTTTGCTCCGAGTTTCTTCATATCAACTGAATAAAAGTTTCAAATGAAGGAAAAATCATTAATGAAACAGTAGCCAGAAAACTCTTATTACTTTTTGATAATGAAAGGTAAAAATCGTTTAATCTGAAAAGACTTAACCGGCAAAATCGGAGGAGGAAAAAAAAAATGTATTATCCTCTTTACTATGCAAATTTCGAAAGCCACCACCCGGTTTGCAATAGTTAAAAAAAAAAAAAAAAAAAAAAAAAAAAAAAAAAAAAAAAAAAAAAAAAAAAAAAAAAAAAAAAAAAAAAAAAAAAAAGAGCAAATTTGCTTTTTAAGATAGCAAGTAAATCTCAAAATGTCTTCGAGAAACGACTTTTTTGCAAAAGATAATTAAAACTACAGTAGTAACAAAACGATTTAACTATTTTTTAAACAAAAATTTAAAAAAAAAATCTTGATGAGATTATGAATATTAAAGCATTATCGGGTGATATAAAATGGCAGTACTTTGTATTATACTTTTGTCAAGTATATATTCGTCCTTAGGCACTCATTTTTACTTGATGTAACCATTAACCGATGTCGTAACAGATACATTAGACTCTACCGACTTTAGCAAGAGAAGACTGATTGCTCAGCTTCAATTCTTGTATGCATTAATGAATTACAAATTCGCATTCGCTGCAATGATCGAATAAACAGAAAAAAAAGGGGAATACAAATTTTTCGCAATTCTTTCTAAAAAAATTACAAATTTATTGACGATGATTTAAATATAATTAATGATGTTTATTTTATAGATGTATGCATATATATGCCGTAACGCCTTCTAAATACTAAAAAAGTAATGATGCAAATCATACCCCCGCGTTTTAGATTTTCTTTAAAACGTTTTAAAAATGGAAAACGTTGTTAAAATTAATCAAACTTTTTGACTGATGGAGTACGGCCAACGATGAAAAATTTCAAAAAAAAAATAAAAAATATGAGACTACATCAAAAATTCCAGTTGGGAGTTCCGTGATTTAAAATTGATGAAAAACAACACAATGTAATACGAATGAAAACCATCTCTCTGGAAAAAAAAAATAAATTTCATGTTTATGAATGTTTAATATATTAATTAACCGTATTTCATAGAAACTTAAAATAAATTTTAAAATCTGAATTTATACAATATTTTATTATTAAATCAACATTAAAGATTTGGACTCTCTTAAAATGTGCTTCATTTTCTTGAGAATTAGTATGTTTGATGATAACTTTTTTATGAAAAAATAGAAAGTAATGTATATCTTATATAGATTTCCCTTTCATCTAGCTGTTTTAACCTCCAGATATGTAGTAGAACGGCAAACAAGTAACTGTAATCCAAATGCAAATAGAAGTTGTAATCTCATTTCTGTGTGAACATCGTTATTTCTAAGCCATAGATATCAATCATATCTTTTTTTTCCCTGCTAAAACTATAAACTCTGATAATAAAACATAGATTAATGAAGACTTACAACTGCAAGCTGCTCGTTCTTAACAGAAAGATAACATGAAATAAATGGATTTCTTTATTTTAGTTCAAATTTTTAAGTTATCAAGAACATTTCTTTTTTTAACTTCTCTCTCTTTCTCTCAACTTAAACTTTTTATAGGTACGAATTATTAGAAACTATCGTGGCAACTGGAGTTACATCAGAAGTATTGATTCGACAAGCTGACAGGAGGGATTCTGCTCTCTTTACGTGTATTGCTACAAACACATTTGGACGAGATGATACCAACATCCAACTGATAATACAAGGTACAATACGGATTTAATGTGATATTTAGTATAATTATACACGAGAAAATCGAATCTACATTCATTCTTAATTGTTGGTAATTAATCGCAAAATTACTATATTTTGTATAGGACTATCAATCGAATTTAAAATTTTCTCAATCGTTGAAATTGTGTGAACAACTTGTAGTTAAATTTAACTGTAGGCACTTTATTAAAATCTTTACAAATCGATTTTAATTACGAATATCGAATTCGTTTTAATGTGTGGAAGGTAGAAAATGTCATTTTATCCTTCAGGATTGTTTTCCGGATTTCCGATTGCAGAGAAAATTACATTCGAAAATATGGAATCAAAATTTTAATTTTCCTCAAAATTATAATTATTTCGTGTCTGTGTTCATCACGTTTATCGATACCAATTTATATCTTAACTTTAGAATGTTAACTTTATACTTCCTGATAATGTTTTGTACCGTTTACTGAGTAGAATTTTTTTTTAAATGGAAATATTTACCTAATAATAATAATAAATGACTGATGGAAAACATATTAAATTTTAATAGTTTCTTTTAGATAAATTTATATTTTATAAGCTATTGTATACATATTTCAACCGAGATTTTTATATCGTGTTTCATATTTAATGTATTTTCAGTGACATTTAAGATATAGTTTCGAGATATCGCTAAAACTTATAAAATGTAATTCAATATTCAAAACCACATATTCAGGCTATGTTTTATGATGTTTTTCGTTTTAGTTTCATGGTTTGCTTTAAAGAAAATATGCAACGATATCCACTAAGAATTATTTAAGACCTTCTTCGATATCATGTTTATTTGTATGAAAATCGTGCTGTACACATACACATATTGATTATATAGATAAAAATATGTATATTCAATATTTTATAGCAAAATTTATGAGAAATTTATTAATAAAATAATGATGCAATGATTAAAGAAACTAAATTTTGATGAAGCTTAGTTTTGGCACTACACTATCAATTTTTGATATATTTTTCGTTGTAATTCCCTTATAAAGAGTAAGTCGCTTACAATGAGTTGAATGGATACAAAACTGCAATAATATTTTTCTATGATTTCTATATATATAAGATCGGAAGAAATTTGTTACGGTTTATGATTTTTCTTCTTGGCAGTTGAAGTTAAAAATGCAATTTTTTTTGTCCTAACTTAATTTTTATACTTGTATAAACTGGACACGATCCATATTTTTGATTATTCTGCACGATTTTTTGTTGTTTTATTTTTTTTTTTTTGCAGAAAGAATCAATAAAGAAAGAAGCTTTTAATCCGTAATCAAGCTCTTAATCTAGTTTCCGTAATGGCTCCTTCAAAAAATATGTAAAAACTATTTAATACTAGCGTTAATTTTTATAAAAATTGAATTTAAATTAGAATTTTTTTCTCCTCTTCCATTTTATATAAAATAATAATTGGTTCATTAAAAAAAAATTTCTTTGCTCGTTTCTTACTTTTTATCTTCGGCAATTTGCGAACTTTTTCGATTGTTTGTACTTTATTGATTCAAATTAAATTTATATATATGATCGCTATAAAAATGTAGCTTAGCAGAAATGATAGAAAGTTTAATAAACGAAGAAGAAGTAAGTTTTATAGACGTTAACCGTTCCTAATATATTTTTAAGATGATGCTGTTTTTTTTTTCTTTTTTTTTGCGATATTTAAATTTAAATTATGTATTGTACATTCTTTACATGATTGCAATTTATTTCAGTTGCTGCTCATTTTAAATCGAAATTTACGGCCGAAATGGTTAAGAAAGGACATAATACGAGACTTAAATGCGAATCGTACGGAGATAAGCCAATTACCGTTACGTGGATGAAAGATAAATTACCAATAAATCCTCAGGCTGATACCAGGTAAGATTATCATTCTATAAATTTTTTATAAAGTACGTGTACTTTATTGGATATAGTTATAATAAAGTTCAATTACTGATAATTAGTTATGCAAAACGGCAAGATTTTCCTTTGAGTGTTGCCACACATTCATGCATTGTATTTGGGTTAAATAGAATGGCCGAAATGTTCACGTTTTGCTAATGTTTGCAATTATAATATGACTCATTCATCTAATTGAATCAGTATAAATTCAAAAGAGTAAAAAATTATCACAATTTAAGCCGATAAATAAGTGGCAGCATTCAAACTAAAATATTTCCTGCGAAACTCTTTAATCGATAAATTCTCTAGAAATATTGACACACATACAAATCTGTTAACGTGGATTTAATTCTTAAAATATATAAAAATAAAATTATTATGTATAAATATTTAGAAAGCTGGGATATAAGATAATCAAATAATGAAGCTATGCAGTAAATTGAACGCATAAATTAATCTATGGTCAAAGAGAGAGAGGACATAGAGATGATATTATG
>AYEL01072916.1:0-11282 GCA_000484575.1 Olivierus martensii
TAGGTTCCCGCCAAACACCGTGGTTGGTGAAGTTGGCAGTTGGTTTCAGAAATATCGAGTTAGTGGAAACTTGGTTTCCATCTAACTCGATATTTCTGAAACCAACTAATTATTATACCGGTCGACTTAAGCCTGGAACACACCGATGTGTTCCAGGCTTAAGTCGACCGGTATAATAATTTATCCGATCCCCTACCACCTGGTCGATTATAATAAATTTCGGCCGAGATTCTTTTTAATTACGTTACAGTTGGTGGCGGTAAAACTTAATAAATCTGAAATATGGAAAAAGAATTGACGGGTGGCTATTCCCCGCCTTCCTTTATAAGTAGAAAATATTCTCCCAACATTTTTCTCTCCGAATTTATTAAATTTTTGACGTATAGGTGGCCCGAGATCGCTGGTGTCTGCGGTAGCCTCCGACCGGAATCGACCGAGAGCGCGCGCGCCTTCTTTCTTGGTTCCGTTCCGACCAACTACCAACCGGCCTTTAGCCACCGCTACGGAAATCCTGGTATGTACCAATCCGCGGTTGGTGAATGGCCGCTCGTCGATGTAAAATGCGAATTCGGTGGTCGACCGAGGATGGTGTATATCCTATGGCCAATGTTTCGGTGCGTTATTTTTAAAAAACACTAGGCGGAAATTGACGGCGCCGATTCTCGAAAAAGGTGGCTTATCCGACTTCCCGTTCTCGGCCTAAGAGCCTTCTGGGACAGGGTAAACGCCACCGTAGATAGGTTACCGGTGGTAAACGTTAGCCTGGGAGGACCAATGTCGGTACAGAATTTTCCCTCTACCCGCGTATTATTTACCAATGGTCGAACAACGAATAGCGAGTATGATATTCGAAGGAAGAAAATGATTTGGATAAAAAGACTTCTCGACTGATGTTAATTTAACAATTTTACGGGATTAAGGAAAACGCTGCCAAACTGTAATCCCTGGCGATTTTACGGGCGCCTATAAGGCCGGCCGCAAACTAGTCGATTTCACCGCGCCCGGGAACGACCGTTAGAAAAATTTTGGTGGCCGTTGTGTCGCTATGGCATCCCTCGCAAATCGCGCTACGTTGTATTATGGGGCGTGGCCGGCCACCCAAGCCGTATCCAGCCAGTTGGATATTTCGGGCGACAGACACGCGCAGTTCGGACCGAGTGTGCGCGGGAAAATCCAAGTAATGGACGCCGTGGCCACCAGTCGAGTACGTTTTTGCGTCGTGTGGCCGCAGAATTAGTCGACTAGTTGGCGGCCGGTCTAACGGGGTATTATCGCGCTCCCGCATACCCGTGCCATATTTCTACAACTCGGTATTAATTATTCCCGGCGTCTCACCGAGTAATGCGCGCGCGCCACAACTCTATATAAAATAAGATCGGATTGGTTGGGTAGAAACCCTTGGGTTAGATTACTTCCGTATGGCTAGTGATACGGTGGCGCCTGGCCATTCGACGGTATCTCCATTCGACCATCGAGTTTCGCCAGTTGGTACACGCGCGTGCGTGGAATGGCGCCGTGTCAACGGCTATTGGTCAGTTCCGTTGGGGTTTCTCGGGCCACCACCCCCGCGGTCGGTGTTAATTTCCGATTCTACATTTTTCAGAAAGTACAAAATTTGTAATTATTATTATTTTTTTGAGCGAAATATAAGGATGGGTTCCACCGGAGGAATAATTCCGAAAAGAACAACACTGGATGGAACCGACAGACCAAGAAAAACATTGTAGATAAAGCGCGGAAAGTTAGAACGATTAAAAATTAACTCGAGTATGGCGTGGCTAGGACCGACTTTAATCTTCTCTGTCCGCGGCCAAAGGTGGCCACGGACAGAGAAGATTAAAGTTAGGTTCGCTGGAGTCGAACCTCACCTTTCCATAGCCACCACAGTCGGCGGTGTAACGCGATTGGTCTGGCTGGAATCGGTCGGTGGGTGGTAGCGCCAATCCGCCTTAAGGATAGTAGGATGTCCATCGGAAGACTCGGTTCCAACATCCCGGGGCTAATAAATCGCGTGTCGCGTATTTTGTAATTTAGTGTGTGGTACCGTAGTACAACGCGTAATAAAGTAAATAATAGAGCGTATCTTTCTGGCCTCACCCGTCGGGGGAGTGGGATGGCGGCCCATAACGAATTAACCCGTTCTATACTGTCTTATACGCGAAATATTGTCCCAAAATTCGACATTACTTCGGTCGGGGATTAGTGTCGAATGGCAGGGCAGCACCGTATACGCTTTATCCGGCGGAGGCCACTTTTAGGGCGCGACTAGGCAAACGCCAGAGTGCGAAAAGTTTGCCGAGAGCGAGTGAAGGCCAGAAAACAAGTTTTTGGCAAAATATAACTCTCTCTCTCGTAGCTATCGCTAAAAACTATCGCGCGATAGCGTGAACTGTGTTGGCCACTACACAAAGTGGATAGAGGTAGACGATTACTACTAAGAAAAATATTATCGTTAATAAGGTTGTATATCGACTATTTCTGGGTTTCTACGCTCAATCAATCGTTTATCCTAAATTTCCGGATAAGCGAATTCACAATTAATTATTTTTTCTTTTATACGACATTGTTGTAGCTGGTTAAAAGCATCCGTGTTGGAAATGAAAACGATGTAGAAGAGATGGCGCGGGCGCGCGATACAGCCAGAAGCATCAAACCGAGTTGGATATAAGAGAAGGGAGAAAAAAGATACTATACAGAGTGAAAAAGAGGAAACGAAAATCGGATGATAGAAAAGCAAAGAAGATAAAAATATTAGATAAGAAAATAAAATGCAATGATATTAGATTTAGAGATCTTTCATGAAGGATTATGTTTATACAAACACGAATAGATTGTTGTCAACATGTTTTTTCCCCCCTCTCTGTTCATCAGTAAACTTTTGTGTACATGTGTAGTTCCTATATATATATATAAAATTGTGTTGCGAATGAAAAATATTGCATGTACGCTTGTTAGTGCAGAAAAACAACCACAACACTAAAAATTAATATTGGTGTTTTTTTTTAGGTTGTTGGAAATATGTTCATCGTTCCAGCGTAAAATTCGCTGCTTGTTAAAAGCAAAGTAGTTAAATTAACTGCTAATAAGAAACATTAATTCTGTTATTTCGTATAAAGCACTGATTCGTGTTGACAAAAAAGTTCAATCGATTTTCTCTTCAAAAAGGTCACAATTGACTGAAAGACAAATGCAATTAGACAGTAAAAAAAAAAAAAATACCAAATAAAAATAAAATAAAAAATTCTGTAATTCAAGTAAAGAATTTCATCTCGTTAATGCTAATGAATGGCATTTAAAATTTTAATAAATATCTTTATAAAATTACTTATATACTGTAATTTCTTCTTAATTTAACATATTTTTTTTCCTCATTTATCTCAATATCTGTTATTTATTTTAAATTCTATTTTTGTTTTTTATTATTAATTAGAACCTCCAGATAATATTCAAGACTTCAACCGAAATAATTACCACGGGGGTAATACTTTTTCGGACCGGATCGACTAAATACCGCGGATTCTTAACACCAGAAAACGCTTTAGGACGACCATACGTAAACTTATTTTATAGACGAGACGTAAAAAATAGGGGTAGGCGGTTAGCGGCGTAACTCCGAAAGTTTGGAAAACATGGGCTAGCGTAGAACCGCCATCGGTAGTAGTGTCGATTCGGGAAGAGATGGGAATTTTCCGAGATCTTGGATGACCGTCATTCCCTAAGAAGATAAAGTAGGAAGATGGCAACATTTTTTGGTTGGTAATTCTGCCGACCATAACAACGGAACAGAAAAGAATTTTTATAGCGGCCGGATGGAGGCGCTATCTTTCCTTCCTAGAGGATCCCGGTTCGATTCCAATATAAAGACGATACAGGTAGGTTAAAAACAAAAATTATAACGCCATTAAACAACAAGGAATAAATAGTTTATCTTCTGAAGGAAGCAAGTTTAATTTTCTTCATTTTTCTTCAGCCAAGAGTGATTAATAATAAATATGAATGTACTCAAGGAAAAAAAAAAAAGAAAATTTGTATGCATTTATTTATATAGTTTCCCAACAATCACCTAATTATTTTTCAGACATGAAAATTTTTTTCTTTTTTTTTTTTTTTTAACGGGGTATATAAAGAACGAACGCTTAATTCGACACAAACGAAACGCGCCCACCGAAGACCGGGACACGGTGCGTCGAATTGGCTATAAAATGATATAACAGGAGAAAATTTGTTTTGCTTTTGTTAAAAGTTAATTAGATGTATTAGCTGCGACACTCAGAGCAAATTTACTTAGTTCATTGAAGAATTTTAATGAATGTTTTCGTATGTACCTTCATCACCTTCTCCAGATTACCAAACAAGTAAATGAAATCCGTGAAAAATGCACTTTTAAAATGAGTCGGCTTAATGTAAATTTAATGAAGACCATTGTTGTATTACAGTCTATTCTTATGCGTAATACTTAATTATCAATTCAATAAACGTATTATTTTATTAATAGGTAGTCTGTCTGGGTGTTTAATAACTCGATACACACGAAAAATAGTACAGTCGTTTCTCTTATGATAGAACTAACATTTATATATATTGCAACATATGTAACGTAATTATAATTTTATATTCATTTCCATTATACATCAATGATTTTATTTTAAATATAAAATACAAAATTGTGTATGTATGTATACGCTTTTTCATTAAAAAATACTTATGAAACTATGATTATGATGAATATTGTTCGGCATCGTTATGGGCTTCTTTTTTTTTCCATCTGTACCTTTTTATGGAACCTACGTCAAATTTTTATTTTGTTTTATGATATTAAATATCACTAGATGGAGCTAAGCGTTAAAGCAAGGAAAAATATGATTTATTTTGATATTTCTATAAATTTTAAATGGAAATACACTTAACCACAAAAAAAGTATTTAGGATTATTATAAAAAAAATATTCAGCATCGATATGAGCATGTCCTTCTCAAATTTTCTTTTCGTTCTATAACATTAAACACATTAGACTGCTCTATGCATAGCAAGAAAGTAACCTGCATTACTCATGTAGCTCTTAAAAAATAATTTGTGAGATTATTATTTCTATACGAGTTTTGTAATGCTAGTGATGTGCACTGCAGCCAGTCTACTATAAAAAAAAAATTTATTAAATTTTTAATCAACATTATTATTATCCTATAAACCAGAATTTGATAGCGAACATCATCAACTAAATTTAGACTCTATAATAAACTGATAAACTCGAAACCCTTCAAAAATACAATACATAACGTTTCCTTTTTTTTTTTTTTAATCGAAACATTATTATGTGCTCTGCTTCTCCATTTTCATCAGTTAAATAATCTCTTATTAAACGATAATGAGAAAAATATTCGTCTAGGACAATTTAATGAAAATTATTCCTATGAAAGGCTTCTCCAATTTATTGCTTTGACCAGCATATTTTCAAATGTACAGGAAATAAATTTAAAAGTTATCAATTATTGTTGCTGTACAATCATTTATAATGTTGCTGAGACGCAAAGTATGTATAGTACTGATTATAGAATACAATTTAGAGAAGAGGAATGCAATTTAACAGTGATTACTACATTGGAATTTACCACATCAGGTGAATCCAATGAATGGCAAAGGAAAATTTAGAGTTAATTTGTTCCAATGATTTTTTCGCTTCAGTTAAAACAAGGAATGATATAAATTTAGACTAATATACAACGAAATCGAAATTTTTGCCATAATTTATTATTAATTCTATTAAAATAAATTATTGCAGAATTATTTATAATTTAATTACTGTATTATACAAAAAATCGAAAGAGAATTACAGATAAACACCTTTCTTTTTCTTTTTAATTTATGGAAATTATTTTATATTTAACGTTTTAAATGAGATATTTAATAGTGTTTCAATGATAAAATATATTTTTCCTTATAATTGATTTTCTGTGACTATACATATGTATATTCTTCAGCTTTGATATATCAGATGTCAGCCAAAAAGTCTGCTTCTCAGGATTTAAAAAAAATAAAAAATAAAAAATCCATACATACAATGAGGGTATATAAAAAACGAGTCAACTGCTAGTTATCGATTTTTTATCTTTCTTTCTTTAAGGACAAGATAAAATTCTTCTACTAGGCTTATTAATATACAGGGAAACTACATAAGTAAATGCATATTAACATATTAATGGCATCTGTCTATAATTCTTTAGAACTATATATAAAAATACTGGAAATTTTTAATTCACATTAAATATTAGAAGAGTTATTCTTTTTTAATATGAAAAAATTTTCATTAATTTATAAATCGTAACTTACTTTATATCCGTATAGGAAAATGGCACGGAAAAATGCCAAACGTGACAGTTTCCGGGACCGAAAGTACCGCAACTGTCCAAGGATTAAAACCGGCAAAAATCTATTTTTTTCGAATGTTTGCTGCCAATAGACTGGGAAAAAGTGATTCGAGTCCGATCATAAAAACCCTGACTCAAGAGGAGAGTAAGTAAACAACGTATATAGATATGCGAATATTTTTACATAAATTTATTCTTGGAAAGAGTATATTAAACGAATCGAATCATTAATATTTATTTCTTAACCGGTATAAATTTTCCAAAAATTTGAAATATATAACTTTTTACGATTTTTTATTTTTTATTTTTTCAAGCACCGGGTGGTCCACCTGTTAAGGTCAAAGTAATTCCTACCAGTTCCCAGTCTTTAAAAGTTACATGGAAAGTATGTTGAGTTATATCAGATTTATGTATATATATATATTTATTTATTTATTTTCGGTATATTACAGATTAAGAATGCACTTAAGAGAGATATAATACTAATTGGAGTTTGTTTACAGCCTCCTTCACAGGAATTACAATACGGTGCAATTAAAGGCTACTACGTTGGCTATAAGATTCGAGGTTCTCCAGAACCTTTTGTTTACAAAACTATGGACGTCGTTGAAGGTTTTAAGGAAGAGTGTCACTTAACCGGATTAAGACGATTTACTAAATATTCTGTAATAGTCCAGGCTTACAACAACAAAGGAACTGGTCCACCATCTGACGAAGAATTCGTACAAACTCTAGAAAATGGTAATTTTCTCTGGTGATAATAGATTTAATGTGCCACTAAACATAGTTTGTGCCGTTTGAATGTTTAACTTGTTATAAAATTGCATTCTTTAATATAATATACATTTATTTATTTGAAATTTATGTATAATAAAATGCAAAATATTTATTTTGCAATATTTTTAATCAGTGAATATAATGCACACAATCGTAAGATTATAATGAATTATTCATAAAATTCAGTGCGGTTTTATGTCAATTAAATCTTTAAAACAATAAATAGGTTGTTTTTCAATTTATATCATTCAAAAAAAAAAAAGATAGACAGACAGACGAATTTAATATACAAACGTTTAAACTCTTGTTTCAAACAAATTGAATTATTTCTAGAATTTTATGTATCGAATTGATAAATCACAAGATATTATTGATTTTTTTAAGATTTTTTTTTTATACAGAACTATTGGAATATAGTAAAGAAGTTACAGCAAAAAAGATTTTAAAGGACTTATTTAGAATCTATTAATCTACAACTAGAATAATTTAGATTCTTTTTGTACGGAAGATAAAATAAAATTGGAAAATTTTTCGAACATCTGCTACAATTTTTTTTTTATTCATTCTTTTGAAGAAGGGGATAATAAGAAAGAATTTCCTCTGACATTGGAATTTTTTTTTTTTATTTTTTTTTCTAGTAGATTTTGAAATCAATTGAGTACGTTAGATGGAAGAAGGGTATACTTTCTTCTTTTCTGACTTTTCCATCATGCATCTTGGATCAAACTCAAATTTTATATAAAAGTGAGGAAAATTATCATCATTACAGTTATTTTACTACCAGAGGGAAATATAAAAAAAAAAAAAAACAGTTAAAAAATCTTAATTTCGATAGATCGAATAGAATAAAAAAAAATAAATTTTTTTCATTTAATTTTTAATTAATTAAAAAGAATTTTTAACCACTTTAAATTATAAATTTATATATTAATTAAATTTCATCAAAATAAAAAAATAAATGCAATTTTTTAAATAAACATATATTTAAAATCTAATTTATATATTTATTAAATATTAATTCTATCGATCTCTAAAATGGAAATGTTATTTTACAGATTTTATTAATGTTTATTAACAAAATTTAATATTTTTTAAACATTTCTCTATGTTGTTTATTTTTAAAATGAATTTTTAATTTTATTTATCGCAGTACTCATCTTTGACGTACATTCAAGCACATACAAGGTACTGACATCTCACGGCGAACAGTGAAACTAAACATGTTTCCGCCATTTTGGCACTACAATTTTTTATTTTTTACTTTTATAAGATTAAACTTCGATATATATAAATAGAAATTTTTCTTATATAAAGAAAAGTTTTTTCATTTAAATATTTCTTATGTAGATATTACTGAGAAATAATGATTTATGGGGCATCATTTGATAAACGAGTGATGTTCCCTATGAATTTAAACAATACTTATTATATCATAAGTATTATTTATATCTCATGATAAACATTACTCATTTACGAAGGATATAAATTACAAATTATGAAGGATGAAAACTGAGATAAATGACATCTTATCTTGGCATTACAAAGCACAGTTAAGCATTACATATTTCTTCTGAATAAATTATTTATTCAGATCATTTTTTAAATCAAAATTTATGTCTATGTAATTCTTATTTGTTTTGTTTGATTATAAATTAACTTATCTTTAAATTTGATTGAAATGTTACAAATAATTTTTATTTAAAAATTTTCAATAGTATTTTGTTTACTGGTAAACAAAAAAATCATGTATAAGGTTAATTTATATAAGCTATCCTTTTATTGTTAGTAAATCATTTGCAGTTAATATACACTACTGAACACGACTAATTAGAGTGCTAGATTAATAATAACCATTTAGATATTCGAGTATAATAGGAGTTATAAAGATCTGTTGTGGAATGTTAGTATCCTATAAAAGAAAAATTTATATATATTTTTGGTGTTAAGACATTATAAATGTGATTTATTTTTGATATTGAAAATTTATTTTATGTTAGATCCTCCAACAACACCATCTTTAAGAGAAACTGATGCTTCTTATTCTTCTATACAATTATCTTGGGATAAAAATATCGATGGAAATCCAGTTACAGGTAAATTTGAATTTTTATGATTCATAAAACACGTTTCTTTTCTTTTTTAGTATTATTTTCTATAATTATATATATAAATTATAGAAACAATGAATAAGCATTGACATAATTCCGAGAAGATGGAGAAGAGGGAGAAAATGACGATAATCGATTCTTTATGTCTGACGTTTTAAGATAAGGAATTTAAAATAAAATACTGTAATATTTACTATGATAGATAGATTTAAAAATCGCATCCAGGAGGAAAAAAAATTTTTTTAATGATTTGTAACATCTGGAAAGCGATAAAAGGAGGAAAGGGAAAAAACTTCAGAACGAAATTTAATGGCCAAAGCAACATTTGTGTCATCTCCTTGTTTTATCCTCATTTTAATTGATAACAGTTAATGGTCCTAGCTGGGAATTAATTTTCAGCTCGAATGCAATTCGTGACTATTTTTAATATTAATCCCCTTTTTTCTTAATTAGTAAAAGAGAAAGAGAAGCAGAAAAATCATTCATAAAAAAAAAAAAAAAAATTCGAAATTTTTTCTTAATTAGTAAAAGAGAAAGAGAAGCAGAAAAATCATTCATAAAAAAAAAAAAAAAATTCGAAATGCATTCTGAGCGAATTATAAATGAATAGATGTGCAATTAATCAAATTTAAACTTTTATGTTTTAATGTTATTCGTGTGTTTAAGTATTTAAAAAATTTTATTTTTCGCTGCACTTAACGATTTTTACAATATAACACGTGTGCCATTTTTATTAGTTGCAAAATCTCACGCTAGATGTCACTATATGACGCGGACATATTTACATCCTCAAAGGATGTAAAATTTTATTTTTAGTTTTTAATTTAATTTATATTTATTTTATTTTTATCTTAATCAATGTTATTCGTTAAATAATTTTTACAATTAAAAATTAATATTAAGTTATATATTTTAACATTTAGGTTATTATCTTAGACAGAGGCAAGAAAATGGAAATTGGGAAGAGCTTCATGTTTCTGGTGAACATAATTCTTTCACAGCGTTGAATTTAGAATGTGGAAGTCGTTATCAATTCTCTCTAGTTGCATATAATTCTGCAGGAAAAGGCGAACCTAGCGATATATTAACAGCAAAAACGGAAGGATCCGGTAAATCCTACATTAATTATTGTTATGATTTAATAAGTAAAGATAACACGAAAAGCCTTTTATCCATTCTTTAATTTACATGATGCAAAATTATCATTTTATATTATCATAATTGTGCAGCCATCTCTAATCTTGGCTATAAGCTTAATACAGTTAAATGAACCCACTTAAAATTTATTTAAAGCATGATTTAATTATTTTTAATATTTAAAGAAAATGGTCACGGTAGTTTAAAAACTGATCAAGAGATGGCGCTACAAGAAGTCGGCCATGTTGATTCCAACTTTATCGATCACATCATCTTCAGCATCTTTCAGCATGCTACCGTGCCTTGCCATTAAAATATTCTTTGGTAAATTTAGATGGAATATAAAGATTTGAAGACAAATCTAAAATGGAAACATAATTATCATCATTTCTGTTTTCTGCAGAAATAATTTAATAGTTTTTGTACAGAAATAAAAGAGAAATCTATTAGATCAGATATAGAATTACTTTAATCGCAGTACAGATAATATTTCCACCAGAACGATGGTCATCTTTTTTTGATTAATCATAAAAATTGATGTTTTGAATAATTATTATAAAATATTAATAATGAAAATTCTCATGTCATTTACACGTTTATCTAATTTTTATAACTTAATTAAAAATTAATAGTAATTAGTAACCAAATGTTGCAGAAATGTTTCTCATAAAACTGTAATTAGTAACTAAATTGTTTTTAAATGAATTTCTAATTAATTAATTACCATAGTTGACAACAACTGATTTAAATGTCATAAATAAAATTTAAAAAAGAAAAAAACAACTCTGAGAATTTTACAATTAAATTTTTATTGTCGCCTTGTAAATTAATTAATTATCCATTTAGTTTAATATATATAAATAAATATATACAGTATATATAGTAATTATTTTTA
>AYEL01072917.1:0-15493 GCA_000484575.1 Olivierus martensii
CATTCCATTCCCATGCTCTGCTACCTATGCCGCCTTTCGACCTCTGTAACTCGTAAACGTCTAACCTTTGACCCCTAGTCGACTAGGGATTTTTTGTTTGTTTCGACCCCCCCTATCGAACGGTACCACTTTTGCCGTGCTGCATTAAGGGCACATTTGTACCCTTCCGTCTATACCTCGTGGTCTGTACGTTGAAAATTTTTAACTTAGCGCCATTTCCGATTCTGCGCAAAACTTTCATGTGATCAACGCATGCCCGAATATTGAAAGTGTTTTATCCCCCGCTCGTTAGATGGCGTTATAAGTTGAAGCGAACTCCTCTCAATAGAAGCTGTCTCGCTTATTACATACTCGCTTTGATTTATAGGCCATTAAAATTCTGTTCATACAGACAATTTTCTTTATTATGCAATAAAGTTTTAATGCCAAACAGATCACAGCCATTTAAATTCTTTAAAATTCATAAATATAGAAGGTATAATGAGCACATCCATTATAGATATAATCAATGCGGCTTTTCTCAGGTGAAGACTGTATTACCTCGCAAAAAATATAAATTTAAATATTCCAGGAATCAAAATTTCGTTCGGTAAATGAAGATTACTCTCTGATAAGATGAATATTTTAAACGAAATTATACCATGCGATTTAAAAAATGTCAACCATCCATTAATACGCGTTTCGTTTTAATGAATTATGAGAATTTTAAAAGATTCCTTTGAACGTTAGCATTATTAATTTCATAATTAAATTAGCGATTATTAATAATTATTATTACTAATTACATCACATCGTAATGT
Organism: Olivierus martensii; assembly: GCA_000484575.1. Taxonomy (NCBI): domain Eukaryota; kingdom Metazoa; phylum Arthropoda; class Arachnida; order Scorpiones; family Buthidae; genus Olivierus; species Olivierus martensii. Next base: position 801 of record AYEL01072917.1, read on the forward strand.
ATGTTGTAGTAGATCCTTGTTCTGATCTATCGTAATAACTATAAAAGTCGGTACTTTATTACCTCCAGACAATTTAAAAACACAAATCTTAATTCTCTAGTGCTAATTGGCAGTAATTTGGACACTAATTATGGAGATATCAATAGAACTTAGCCAAACAAAGTTATGGAGAAAACAACAAACTTCTGGTTTTAAGCATTTTCTTTCCTTTTTTTCTTTTTTTTTACCAATTAATCCTCTCTTTAATTAGAAAGAAGCAGTCTCGTTAAAATCGGCCTTTTATTGTTTTGTTAAATTGTTATTAATGGCAGCTTAGAGAAAGAAATAAAAAAAAATCGTATGAATAGATTTCTTACCTGGCTCGTTTATTATAACGCCCACAGCTTGGTATACGATTCAAGACTTTTTATAAATAAATAAATGAAAAAAAGACTTCAGAAAATCTTTTTTTTTTCTACGTTATTTAATAAGGCACCGAGTGAAAATCGTAATGGCACTAGGCAAATTATGGTATGACCCGAAATGTTTCTTAAATTATAGTTTTAAAAACTTTTAGAGAACATGCAGACAATTAATGGTAACTGAATATAGCTATCGAAACGTTGGCATAAGCATCATTTTGAAAGGATCCATCACCAATCTCTTTACACTTGTTTTATAAGATGTGGACATAAAATAGTAGTTTATGGGTGTCGCTACACATTAGCTATTGGTAGTAGCACTACTAATGACTTTGTAAACGACAGACTACATTATTGATAAGGGTGTCGTTAACCTTACTCGACATAAGCATACATTATAGTCAAGATGGCTAATGAGATGTCTACAGCCAAGTTTGGATAATCAGGCTTGACTAGCGATTAGAATTGCATTACTTTAACGTGTAATCTAAAGGTTTCAGTTAGAAAAGATGTATCTCATATCTATATATATAGGTGTTTAATTATAAGATACATTTGCCTAATTTTCTTACATTTTTCGATTGTTATAATATTTAGAATTCGTTCCATTTAATAGATTTTTTTTTTCTTATGTTTTTCTTTTGTAGTTCCTGTTTCACCTGATATAGCGACAGCATTGAGTTATAATTCGACATCAGCTACTGTCCACATGAATAGCTGGCACGATGGTGGATGTCCATTGACAGCTTTTCTAATCCGATATAGGCAGAAACACGAAACAATGTGGAGAGTGATTGCAGAAAACGTGCCAACTGAACAAAACCACGTAGATATAACTGGTTTAACTCCGAGCACATGGTATGATGTTCAAATTACAGCAGAAAATAATGCCGGATCCACCGAAACGGAGTATACGTTTATAACTTCTCCAATATTTGGTAAATATTAAATATTAGGAAACGTTGTTTGGCATGTATAATCGTTGGAATTTTTAAAAAATATTAACTTGCATTATGTTTCAAAGAATCCATCACTCCAAAGACCGTCATCAACAAAGACAGCATTCCATTCTACTTTGATATGACGATAATACTTCCAGTTTCCGTCTCCCTTATCGTCATCATCATCGTCCTGATAGTAGTTTGCCTTGTGGTCAGAAAAAAGAATTCGTCGGAAAGTTCACATTGTGGTAATGAAAATTTAACTGCTCATTCTGTTGACTTCATAAATAAATATTTTTTCTTTAAACTTACCTTTTAATTTTTACAGTTATTAAATAATAGTACTTAAAACTGTATAACAACATATTTCCTATTTAATCCAGATTTATGGCCAAATAAAATCATGATTAAAACTTATGCACATGATTATAACTCAGTGTGATTTCTCGCTGAATTATTAAGTTATAATCATGAACATTTTTAATCTTTTCTTGCAAGAATTGAAGATCTCGATAAGGTTTAAAGAAAAGTTTCCGTTATCGAGCAGATAGTTAAGTATTTTTCGGATTAAAACGAAAAATATTCCCAATTTTCCGTTAGATATGATTTATATATCCCGAAGGTCATTCGAGAAAAAGTATTTTGGATAAATACTTTTTAACTAACTTGTCAAGACACTGATGATTTAACAGTGTTATAAAAACTTTTATTTCAAAAATTTTACATATCAGAAATGGCCTGGTCGTAACTTTTATCTATACTTATGCAAGTAAAAAAAATAGTTAAAATTTTAAAAATAAATCTTGAATGTAAATAGTGTTATTATTCAGTTTAATGAGATAACACACTTTTAAACATATTTAGTGTTCCATTTTGTAGATTCACAGTTTCTAAATTTATATTGAATCTGCTAGATGCATTGCTGAGTTATATTTAAACTTTTATAGAATAAATTAATTAATAATAATGAAAATGAATAAAAGAACAATATACTATTCGTGAAGTTTGCGCTATTTTTATATTTTAAATAAAATTTAAAAAAGGATTTTATCTTTCCAAGTCATTAAACTTCTCATTTGCATTTTTGTTACTAAGTTTGCTTTTCTTACTGATATATTTTTAAAATATTGTATGTAGCAAAATCATAAGCTGATTATCATTAGAATCTATTTTTGTTTTTTATTTTACGCTAATTACACCATATTAATTATATTTTTAAAATTTTGAACTCATTTTATTGTAACAACATCTTTAAGATATATTTGTATCTTATTCTGTTATTTTATATGCACAATTATTTTCCTTTTTCAAAATACATTTTTAATTTATTGATAGCGAAATGGTAACAAACTTTATACAGATAAAGATCTGCAAAATTTCGATGTGTAAGAAAGAAAAATTGTTCGGTTGTTTTCATGCTAAACTGTTTGTTTATAAGGGAAATTATAAAGTTGTTCTGCTCATTTCGTCTTAAATCTGTCAACTTTTATCATCAATAACTTCGTATAGTCTACTAGAGAAACGTGGCGAATTGTTTTAGGTAACGTTCAATTTATTCTTATTGGAAACTAACTTGAACTATATTGTTTCCAATAAATACTTCTCCAAGCATTTCACATAAAACTACAGCAGAAATTTAGTATAGACAGTTGGAACACATTAAGTTAGAAAAAATGTTCTTTTCTGCTCCATTTCTTCTCTCCTATTAGAGAAAGGGCATTTGAGCATGGTTCAAGTTACAAACTATAGTCGTATATTGGTATATATTGGAACTTTTTCTCACTTAACAATAGTTAGAAATGAGTCATTCGCCAAATTTTCTTTAAATATGACGCTCCAGGATGGCATTATTTTGCGAATTGAAGTACATAAAATCGAGAATTGTGTTCTGGTACATGCTGCTGCTGCTTATTATAACATTCTCTGATTTATACGAATTAATCCTCCGGTGCATCTCAGAAAATACGAGTTTGTAGTCGATTTTTCATCTTACTCTATTGTGAATTATCTTCAATTTCTTTCGTTGAAGCGATATAATTATCGTAAAGGAAATTTTTACCGATATTTCTTCGAAAGAAGAAAACTATAACTGGTATTTTCAATCTCGTAAAACAGTTAACTATTGTGTGATGATGCGAAATGGCTGACTGATAAATTGTTTCATGTTAATAATATTTTCCTCCTTAAATATCGCATTAAATAATGAAATACTTAAACGATATTAAGAAAAACAAATATCGTTAATTTTAAACGTTCTGTAAAAATTTCAATATTGCAAATCCCGAAAATGGCTTAATCTTGTTTAGATGACGTTATGGGAGCAACGATTTAATCATTTTATTAAACTAAATTAATGAAAAAAAATGTATATATGTAATTTATTAAGTAAAAATTTAATAAAGTCTATACTGATTCGTATGCAAATTCATTTTATTGAATATTTAAATTTTGTTAGCGAAATTTTGTCGTTAGTTCAGATCAAAATATATTGTTTACATTTTATTATTCTAAGAACTTACTTTTAACTTAATTTAATTTTTTTTTTTTGGTTAATTCGATTGCTGATGTAAATTAATTTAGTTTTATTCAAATATTTGTTAGATTTGAAACAAAATAAACTTATGATTATTGAATTTTTGCCGAATATAAAGAAACATGCAAAAATAGAGACAGCAAACTTTTTGCCATATTTATTCCTCTAATATTTACTCAAACAAAAAATAAAATTATTTTATAGTTATTCAGCAATGATGAAAATTTAAAAAAATATATATATATTCGCGTAGAAAATGAATTGTCACGTGATACTGCCAACACGAATGCGTTGTAACACGAATAACTCGAGAATAAAGCCCCAGGTTGGGAATCGCTGTTCTAGAGCTAGCATTGATAACAATATTGTATACAGTACTTGAATTAGCATTCATATAAAATGTGCCTATATGGTTTTCTACAATTACTGCTATAGATTTCCAACACAGTTTCTGTCTCTTATGCAGAAACATAAGAAAATAAGACTATTTTTTTTCGCTACGTTAAAAACTTTTATTTTTAATTAATTAATTAATTTAGTTTTTGCGCAAAAAATATTAAGTGATGCAATGTTAAATGAAAATCTACTGAATTTTTCATTATTAACTATATTGGTTAATTTTGAATGTTTTTTATAAATTAAATTGTAGAATTATAATTTTAAGATATATTTTACCTTGTAATCTTCTTATATTTTCTTCATCTTTTGAAGTTTTATTACAGCAAAAAACTTTTCTGGTAAGTTCTGAAAAATCTTCTAGATTAATAAAAAAGTACTTGAAAATTTTTATGATAAAGCTAAAAAATAATTTTAGCAATTTACTGATGATAAGTTTTTCGTTAGAGGTTTCATAAATTAAAAATAATGATATTTTTATAGAAACAATAAATTTAAACTTGAATATTAATTACAATTAGGATGGGCATCCATCCTAATTGTAATTAATTCCGGAGCAATGCCGGGCATCCGGCATTGCTCTGGAATTTTAGGCATATAATAGTTATGTCATCAAAATAATAAAACTTTTTAATTAATTTACATTAATTTATAGATTATATCAACATAAATTAAAATAAGGCAGAGTCGGGTAAACGCAGAGCGGTTTTTGCAAAGTTGTATTTAAACATAGATTTAACCGATGATATAAATATTTGACAGAGTCGTTAACAATGGCGTTCCACAGCTATTACCGTATAATTTATCCTTGAAAATTTTAAATTTGCGACAAAATCGTACAAAATGTCAGCTATCCTACACTTACTCCGACATGGGGCAAGAGTAAGTTAAAAACTGCAAGTTAAAAAAAGCTTTGAAGTTTATTTACGCACGCTAATTGGCAAGTGCAGAATTAGGAACAAATCTGCTATAAAATGCTTTTTACCGCATTAAGATAGGTTGTTCGTACAAATTTACTATAAAATGCTTTTTACCGCATTAAGATAGGTTGTTTCGTTTAGTAGTTATTCTTTAGAAACAAGGATTGAATATGAAACAAGAAATGAAATGTGAGAGGCGGTATAATGGGGATCGGCCGGATGGCCGAGTGGTAACGCGTTGGTATGCCACACAGGAGGATCCGGGTTCCCGGATTTTTTTCGGGGTGCTGGGCTACCACCACCTAGATATCCAGGCCAGAGTGCTAACTAAGAACTTGTTCGTGACGTCACTACTATGAGACCGAGTTGTTCGTCCACTTCTTAACAGAGTTTGAACTAATGTGCTTGGACCTTGGTTGCCATTGATTAGTATTTTAATCTGATTTTTCTTGTGGATTACGGATTATTTATTATTTTTCGACTTGTGGCTTTACTGGTCAAATATTTGTTAGATTTGAAACAAAATAAACTTATGATTATTGAATTTTTGCCGAATATAAAGAAACATGCAAAAATAGAGACAGCAAACTTTTTGCCATATTTATTCCTCTAATATTTACTCAAACAAAAAATAAAATTATTTTATAGTTATTCAGCAATGATGAAAATTTAAAAAAATATATATATATTCGCGTAGAAAATGAATTGTCACGTGATACTGCCAACACGAATGCGTTGTAACACGAATAACTCGAGAATAAAGCCCCAGGTTGGGATATGGACAAAGATAAAATACTTGTTGTACTTATTGAAGATTATTTCATTAATTAATATGAAGTTTCAGTTAGAGATGTAAATATATAATGTGATTTAATGGATATAAACTTTTTAATTCGTTGTGCAGTCGGTTACAAGTTTTAATTCGAAATAACGGTTCAAAAGTAACAACCGTAATATTATCTCCCTTTCGAAGAATAAGTTGGTGGAAATACAGTAGTAGTAGATTCATTCAGTGTGACCGTAAGTCGTTCCACACTTTCCATGTCTCCGACTTAAGTGTCTGATCACCGGATCTCAACTTTTCTTCTCCTCTTCTGGCCATCAATCGATAATCACTGAATGCACAGTCAGACCATCTGCAGATGCTTCCCGGCACTGCCTATTATGTCCTTCTCCATTCTTTGCCATCTGCATCCGACTGAATTCAGGCATCATCATTTAGCCCTTTATTGTCGTGCTGAAGTACTACTTGGAAAGCTAATGCCAAGCCGTTTTACACGAATTGTTTGCTATAAATTCTTCTAGAAGCCGGTTTCATTCGGTAATGAATAGTATTTCAAACGGAAAGATGCTGCCATAACTTTCATTAGTTTTTTTTTAATAATCCTGTTCTCGAATATCTATTCATACAACTCGAGAATAAAGAAAAGAGAACATTTTAAATTATTAATAATTATCTCCGAAGATATTTATCTCTCTTGTATGTGCTCATCTCATTTTGCGAACATGTAAATATAATTATCGCGGTTTTATACCATTCGCGTAATTATTTGGTTCCTTTCTCCAATTATACTAAATGCGTGTTATGTATAAAATATCAAATTTTATCGTTAAATTACATTCGTACGTCTAGTAGTAATGATAAGAGAAGTATTTTTAAAGCAAGACTGTTTGAAGAAATTGCACTGACTTTATTGATTAAACGTATCGGGAATTTTCATGCAAATACGTTTTGACATTTTTATGCACCGGGATGAATAGAGTTAGAAATTAAATCATGTCGGAATGGAAGTGACACTAAATTAAATTTATTTATATTTATACCGGTAGCTTTTATTGAAAGTAGCCTTTAAAATAACTTTTATTACAGAAAAATATCACTCTGTTAAATCTATAATAATTCATTTGGAATTTCAGGTAGCATGACTTATGGTACAAGAAAATCTGGTCAAGAAATGATGCCATTATCAGACCTGGAGAAAAGAAAAAAGCATTCATCTGGATCTTCTTATTATCCAACACCTTATGCTACTACACAAGTTTCTGGAAGAACAACTGATGATGGAACAGATTCGGGATACCATCAGGTAAGATATTAAGTAAAGTGATAAGTTATATATAAATCGTGATCTATATTTATATTTCTAACTATATTTGTGATATAACTATTTTTTAGTTACAGGAGGAACCACTTTATGCCACGGTTAAAAGGACACCAAGACCTCCTAGATCAGACGCACATATATATCAATGTCCTGGTAATTATTAATATATATTTTTTATTTTTACTTAATTAAATTCAGAATAAAAATATATATAAAAATTGTCTACGAAAATTTTTCTTCAATAAAATGCATTTACTTATTTTTCGTTTATTTAACTTCAAGTGACAGAATTTTTGACAAAAATTTCATCTCTAGGGTAATCGTTTCAGAAGACATTAAACGAAGGAGACAGGTAGAGAATGCATTAGAAAGAATAATTGATTTTTTGACTTTTCATTCTTAAAACCTGCAGGCAATGCTTTTTTTATATATTTATTATTTCACTAATAGCAGTTCAACCACACACTGTATTGAGAATGCATAACGATAAATGCCCCAAGCAGTAATTTAAAAAGCTCTGAGTTAAAAGATTCGGTTTTTTAAAAAGTGAGGATTTTTATTGATTACTGTTTACTAGACGTCGTCAGTTTATTTTTAGAAATATTCTTTAATATTTATCTTCCTGGATAATTGTTAACTGTATCTTATTTATTTAAAAGCCTAATAGTACAGCAGAAATATCCTATTCGAATAACAATAAAGAAATTTTATTTAAAGTTTTAGGTTATTTTTTTATAGGTTTGAAAATTAAAATACATAAATAATGGTATTATAATAAACACAGTAATTTATCAGTTAAATGATTTTGTATAACCTAGTTTTTTGTTTTCTATTATTGCAAGGAAATTGGTAAAGAAAAAATTGCTATATCCAATTTATTGTATTGGCTATGGCTGCAATCTTTTCGCTTAATGATCAGTTTGTAGACTATAATTGGATAGTTGTACAAAACCGTCAGTTTTTCCTATTTTTCTTAACTATAACTTCATTAGTCTCATTTCTAACAGTTATAAAATTGCATATTATCAGTTTTTTAATGATTATAGTTAGGTTATAACTGAAAAAATGGAAAAAAAATTTTTATAAAAAGTAAATCTGTCATATATGTTATTGATTTATTTTATTTGTAGTAAAAAGCTTCTATCTCTCTTCTATAAATAGCTACTCAGCTAAATTAAATTTATTTATACAATTACTCATAATAATTTAAAATCTTCTAATTGTGAACTTTTCTACAAACTAATTAAAAATTTTACAAGAATTTTAATGTATTACTATAGCAAAATTGGATAGTAACAAATACATAATAAAACCGTGCGACAATATTTCAAGATGGCGAAACTTCAATTGAAATTCCTCGTTTTATAATTGGAATTTATATTCAAAATCTGTAAAATAAACAAAATCTTTCAAAATTTTTTTTTATTTCCTAGATTATTGCAAATTGATTATATATATATTATACAACACAATTACTATATATAGAATATTCGATAACTCTGCATTCACATGTCGAGAACGGAACGCATGGTTTTAACATTATGTCTATGGGAAATTGAATCTCGGTTTACGAATTCTTATTTAACGAGCTCGTTCCAGGAACAGATTAGCTTATAAAGGTGAGAACTGCCTGTAATAGAAACTAGAAAATGTTTGACTTAGTCTTGATAAGCACAGTATAGTTACAAACAAAACTTGTTACATTCATAACTGGAGGAACACTCGTATCCAAAAACTGTTGCTGGATATATTTTAGAAAAAAATTATATTAAATGCACTTTATTAAAATAATTATAAACCTATATTTTACTTTCTAAGAAAAGAAAATTATTACTATTGTTTATGTATTAAAAATATCTAATGTAGTTTTTGTCATTAAATAGTCGTATTTTTTATTATAATTTCTTTTTCTCAATTATTCAAACAGGATTGAATAATTTCTAGCACTTAAATAATTATTTTGTTCAGTAGGATTTTCTATGGACACCGAGTCTTCCTACCGTTCTCAGTCGTCCATAACAAGAAAAGAGCCTGGAATGATAGTACAATTGGATTCGGATAGAAGGTCTTCAGGTACATTAAACTAATAGTCTAATCATGTTTTAGATGTTCAATTCACTTAAGGAAAGTACGTATGCCATAAACGGGATATAAGATAAATGATACTCATTCTTGTAGCTTTTTTAATTATTTAGCGCTTAAATATATAAAATATTTATCAATTCTTTGATATTTAAACTTCTATTTGAGGATTATATTTGTTTACCACTACATATTTGTTTGCAATATTGCGACGTCGCATCTGACGCGTTGCTTGCGCTCTTATTCTTATTGGGGATTCAGTTTGTTTACATACTATAGCATCAATAATTTAACTTTTTACAATTAAAAATTCATTTATTGATTAATATTTTCTTTCTTTTTTTAATTGTTTGGATTGTATCCAGATTCAGGATGTGTTTTTTTAATATATGCTTAAAAATCTTAGTTTTAAGCAGTTGATCTAAATGAATGTCTGTAAAAGTTTAGAAATTTTTTAAATAATTTGTTTTACTTTGGTACAAGCTTAAAGAAGAGGCTCTTTTCTAGCTAGTATGAATAATAAATTTTCAGACCGGACGCAACGTTTAAAAAAGAGTAAAAAAAAATTTTTTTAATTTTCAGCTGGGAAAAAATTGCAATGTCATTAAAATTTTTCCTCAGACAGATTGTGACAATTAAAAGTTTTGATGATGTAAAAATTGCAAAGATGAGAAAATTTTCTTTTAAATTGGAATTTCTTTGTCTTGTTTTCAGACATTACCTTCGTTCCAAATTCTGCATAAATGTTCTTATGTTCAAATAAAAAAACAGCATCGTTTTTTCGAAGTATCAAAAATTGAGAATTTAAAAAACAAAAAAAAAATCCAAATCCATTTGAAGGAATATTAAATTTTATTGAAATATATACTATATATATATATTGGCGAAGATATTGCCATTTTTATATGACGAATCTTTTAATTTTAACCAGCCATTACTTTATTGAAAAATTAATAAAATCTTAACGCCAAGCGCAAACGCGCGCCAAGACACGCGTCTTTGCGCGCGTTTGTCGCAATATATTTCATCTTATTGAAATGATTAAAAATAAACAGGTTTCTAAACAAAAACATAAAAACTCAAGATTTGGCAATTGTAATTGCATAATATTCTATTAAATATATTTATAACATGATAAAATATTCCACATTTAACGTGAAACTGGTTTAGTTTCTACTTACTTCAGATGCTGCTACATGATGGAAAGCAAGCAGCATACGTAACTCCTGATTGGTGGGAGTTAATGGGATTTCTGGAACTATGTATAAACATGAGGCATTTTGCTAGTGTGATTGGTCGTCATTCAATCCTATGCTGAGTTATAGCACCAGTTTTCCTGCTTAAAATCTTGAATGGTTTAGAAATTAATCAAGTTTTTAATTTTATATCATATATGAATTTATTTTTTTTTAATTTAAAAAATTCGGTGTTTATATGCATTCAAACTGCTTCATTTATAGCTGATATATTTTATAATAAAATGGCCTTTAATCAAATTTTAAATTATTTTTTTTTTTAGATTGATGTTACACGTTGTGTTTGTGTTTGTGTAAGGTGTAATTTAAACCAAAAAAAAAAAATTGTGATTGTTTACATCATGTTTCTTTATTTCTGTATAGATCAGTGGTGGCCAACCTTTATCTCAGGCGTGCCACAATACGAAATGAAACCATATCAAAGTGCCAAAATTGCCATGTCACCTCTACCGGAATATAGATGTGAGTCAGCTTACGTCCCAATAATAATAATTATTATTATTGTTTTTTTTTTTTTAAGTTTAAAATGCAAATTATTATCTAAGAATTTCGGATCTGGAGAGTGCCATTTGTGGCATGCGAATGTAGGTTTGGTTACCACTGGTAGAAAAATAATAATAAAAGAAAGCAGAAAAATAAAAATTCTAACTGCGGAATTCCTTTTGGAAAATTAATTTTCCGAAAGTTTTTTTAATACGGTATTCAATTTAAATTTCTTAGTTAAATTTTGTTAGAATATTTTCGTGTTTAAAACAAATTACCAAGTCACGAATTTTTCTTATTCTTTTCGTAACCTATAAACAACAGATTTTGTTTTCTTCCATTTTAAAATCGACTATTAAACGGTCATTTGCTATAAATATATTGCTAAAGTAACACCATTAGTGCCACAATTTGCATAGCTTTTTTTTTTAGGTTGAAAGTAAAGATTTTCAGATAAACAGTCGGTAGCATTTCTCTATTAAATTTATTGCCATTTGACTTCAATGAGCAATCTTGAAAATTGTGAGTTTCTTTCCACAGTAAGTAGCTCATTTCTTGATTACGTTTGAACGATTCCCAATGTTTTATAAAAATTTTAAATGATGATAATCTCATTTTCCTTTCGAAATAGACGAAAAAAATAATAATAATAAAAGTTTAGGAAATTACTCCGGAAAAATATATATATATAAAAATTACTGGTGCAATAAAATGTTATATTTTTTATATAAGGATTTTTTTAAGAAAGCACAAAACAAATGTTAGTGTACATAGTGTTGTAATACTTTTGAAAAATACCTAAAATATATCAAAAATTGAAAATTCCTTTTCCGCTATTGTCCCAATTAAGTGTTTAAATTATATATTAGTTTGGTTTCCGTTCTTTGAGATTTGACCCAATTACATGGTTGCCCCAATTAACTGGTGTTCCATTTAAGCGGAATTCACTGTATATAAAATTTACAATTCTATAAATTGTATCTACATACTTAGATAAAAAAAAATTGATACTCTCATTCATTTTCAATTATGATTTAAATTTGTTTTTTGAAGTAAAATTATGAAATCATGCCAATTTTGATAGGAATTATTTTAATAGTATCTGAATTATCTTGATATTCAATATATCTTATCATAATTTCAAGAATTTTCTTTCCTTCTGAATGACTGGCCTTTTTTCAATTTTATTTCTGCTCATAGACTGATGAAAATATGGCTGATTAAAGGGAGACTGGATAAGGAAGAGTTTACTGTATTATGTTGTGGCCTGCATGTAGCACATGGCACTCACTGGTTGCACAGCAAATGACCATGTAACAATGTACAAAGAAAAACAAAACAGAACATTCAGGTTTTGGGATGGCAATATGACACAAGTAGCCATCATATAGTTAAATTTTAGTGCAAGATTTAAAAAACATTGATATTAAAGAATTTTTAGTAAAATTTGGCAAAATTGAATTTTTTTTAAATCTTTTTTTTTTTCTAATGCACTCAATGTTTTGAAATGCACAAAAACTAATCAAGAAAAGAATTGTTTGACATTGTATGAATGGCCATTCCTGTTACAAAATGCAGTAAAGTGATAATTAATATTTTCTAAAAATACCTCATTGCTTCACAGCACTGCATTTATCAATTTTGCAACATTTTATGATATGTATAAATTAATTTTTAATTATACTTTATAGAAAAACTTTTAACAAAATTTTTCATTCTTGACTGCTTTAATATATTATTTATCTAATTTTGAATTTTTATTTAAGCTATTTATTAAATTTTAAATAATGATTAAAATGCTTCAATGGACAGATATTTTTATTCATCGAAAATGTACATCTGCTTATCATATATATATTTGATTGATTGATTTTTTTGTGTCAAGTTATCTAAATAGTAAAAATTAACTGTCATATTTAGCACAGTTCTGAACAGTCAATTTAGTTCAGAGGACTGAATTTAATTGATTGTTCAGTAATTTTTAGCATAAGCATTGAAAAAAAAATATTGAATAATTTGATAGCTGATAAAATTTAATTATTTAGTTGATGGATAACACGATGTGACTGAATTCTTCAGCCATGAAAGCTTGCTTTCCATTGACCTAGCTTAAATAACTACTGTTTAATATTTTATGAAAATATTAATTAATTTATTTAATTAATAATTAAATTTATTTTCCCACATTCATGTAGTTTTACATACAAGGCACATTTTTTAAATAAGATTTATTTTGAAAGTACTACCAACTGCAGCTGGGAAGGAGAATTTCATTTCTCAGTATCTTTATATGATTCAGTAGCTAACTGTTAGTCAATTTATCATAGATTCATGTTTGATGCTGTGAAAATTACAAAATAATTCTAAATTACAATAAATAATTCTGCTAAGTGTGAAGTTCATGCTGTAATTCAATTTTTATTAACAAAAAATAATAATACTGCTGAAATTCACAGACAACTTTGTGAAATTTATGGTCCAAATGTTATGAGAACTGTAAGGTTATGCAATGGTGTTGTTTGTTTCAAAAAGGGCAAATGAATATCCATGATGAATGTAACAGTCAGTCTATAGTAATGACAGATGATTTGATAGAAAAAGAACACAAAAAATCATGAAAGACATCACTTCACAATTTCAGAATTGTCTATTGAATTTTCCAATGTTTCATGTTCAATAATTTACATTATGACAGAAAAATTAGAGTACAAAAAATTTTGTGCCAGATGGGTGTGAAAATGTTAATCGATGCACACAAACAAAAAATGTCTGGTTTCAGTTGAAATATTTTTACAGTATTATCAAAATGAAAGAGATGATTGTTTAGTTACATTGTCACTAGAGATGAGACCTGGATTTCTACACAGACATTGAGTCAAAAGTGATAGTTGATTCAATGGTGATACACATCATTCCAAAAAGCAAAGAAGTTTACATGAGCACATTGTCATTGTTTTCTGGAACACAAAAGGATCCTTATTTATTGATTTCCTTCAGTGTAGAATGGTGATTACTGGCAATGTATATTGTGTGACTATGAGGAAAATTAGATGTGTCATTTAAAACAAGACATGGTTTGTGAATAAGTTAACTCTGACCTGTCCTGTTTTATTTTATTATGCTCTTTTATTTTTCGTTATTTTCATTGTTATCTAACGTATTATACTTTAGTTTAAGAGTTGACTTACTTCCACATTCTCCATCTCAATATTTCAAAATCACGTGCTACAGACAGACATCTGTCTTCCAGGTGAGCTTTTTCGGCTGGTGACGTCATCATCTAATCTAAGTTTGCAAAGTCGCGGATTAGAACAAATGGAATAAAATTAATTCTAACTAAGCCTAACGGTTAGCAACTCTGCAAATTCCAGAGTTCTGCCTGAGCTCAGGTCTTTTCTAAGTTCTAACTTAAATATAATTAACTACAAAACAATCTAACAATAACGTAACGTCTAATCGACGAAACGAAATCAGAACTTATAACTAAAGTACCGATTAAGTGTTAGAAGAAAAACGAACAAACTATGTTAGAACTTACACTAATAAAATGAATAAATTTCCAAACAAGTTAAATAA
>AYEL01072918.1:0-75396 GCA_000484575.1 Olivierus martensii
GGTGGAAGTAAGTTAACTTTTAAACTAAAATATAATACGTTAGCATATAGGAAAATAACAATAAATAAATAATAGAGTGCATAATAAAATAAAAATAGGACAGGTCCAAGTTAACTTCCTCACAAGTTTTACCACTGATCCAATATGAGAATATAAGAATGCTCTCTTATCGATATTTTGTTCAGTATATAATTAATTTGTAAAGAGGATGACATGAATTGATTACTCCGTAAGCTAATTTAAACTTGTTGCATGAAATTATGTAAATGAAGCAATACGGGACTGTACATCACTCGATATAAAAGCCTATGTATCCGACGACACAGTGAGGTGTTGGTTCTAAAGTGAAATTGGTTGAGTGACATTTGAATTCTTGTAAAGATCTACGATTGCTTGAAGTTTTGTATCGGTGGTGGAGATCTTAGAAGTTAAATAGTAGTTAAGGTTTATTTCTTATGAATAATCGAATTTTTGGATATTTGAATTGGATTAAATAAGTTTCATTGTTTATTTGATTGTGGCTTTATTCTTGTTTTAATAAAGCTTTAATTAACACTTTTGTAAGTGTTTTGAGTTTAATAAATTTATATTTTTTGTTATTTAACTTGTTTTGAGAATTTACTCAGTTTATAGTATGTAAGTCTAAATATCATTTTGTTGTCGGTTTAGATCTAACACTTGTTTATTACTTATAGTTGTAAGTTTCCGGTTACATTTTTCCAGTTAAATGTTAGTTGTAGTTAGATTGTTTTGATTTAATTATATTTACTTTAGAAAATAGTAAAAGACCTGAGCTCAGGCCAAACTCTGGAATTTGTAGAGTCATTTGACTGTTAGATTTAGTTATAATTATTATTACTGGTATTCGTTAAAATCCCTGACTTTGCAGGTTTGCTATCCATGGGATTATGCTTTTGCATGATAATGCTTAATCTCATACTGCAGCTCAAACTGTTCAACTGTTGTAACAATTTTGCTGTGAAATTGACTATTCACCCTATGGTCCCAATCTTATGCCAAGTGACTATTACATGTTTATAGAAATGACTGTTATTGCAGCAATTTGAAAATGATGATGAACTGAAGAATAGCACTAATGCTTGGTTCATGATACTGGCAGTAGACATAGAATGAGGAAATTGGTGACACAATATCAAAAACACATGGAAATCAATGGTGACTTATGTAGAAAAATAACATAAATGTATAGATCTCTTTTGGCTATAATAAATCATTTTGTACCTTTCATGATGTTTATCTAATTTCAATACAGACCTTACTTAAAAATATGCTTCATGTATTAAATTATGATTAACTAGTAAATATGCCCGTCAAAAATGACGGGTAAAATAAAAAAAAAATACCTGATGCAATTCTTTTTTAATATTGGTATAGATAATATACTCTTTAATATGGGATTGAAAATGTTGAAGGAATTAAGAAAAAAAAAAAAACAATTTCAAAGCATTTTAATAGACTATTAAATATATCAAATATTTCATAATAATAATTGGAAACATTAGATAGTAAAAATAAATTATTAAAATTGTATAAACAGTAAGAAAAGTTTTGAATGTTAATTCAAAATTTGACAGATATCAATCATTGGGCCACAATAATGCTGATGAATGAAATTTTCATTAAATTTGTTATTATCGATTTTAATAGCCTCTGTTAGAAGTGTTGGTTGATTATTTGCTTGTAATATGCTTCTCTTCTTAGCACGATATCGTTGCTGTCTTTCTCGACTTTTCCAATGTAGTTTTTCTTCTCGTGATTCCATTTTAAACTAATAGGTAAAAAATAAATAATAGCATAGTAGTCAAAATGTATCTATAAGAAACTAAAATAAACATGCTTTTAACAATTTTAGTTTTGGTAAAATACCACCGAGACGAATTAACATTTGTATATATTAGATATAATTAACATGTGGCTTCACCGATCTTGAAATAATTCCATCAAATTCATTAAACTTTAAATCACTATTTTATATTTAATTGGAAAATTTTGATTCAGGTTTAATATAGCTTCTGAAGCCATCATCATATACTATAATTTCACTATATAGTATACGGTATATCTTGCACAATCCACATAGCATCAGCCTAATTATCAAGTCTGCCGAAATTTATATCTTAATGTAAGAATTATACTTTAATCTAAATTGATGCAAAAAAAAAAGTGTTGGCTGGTCTAATGCACTCAAAACAGATTATACATAATATTTATAATTTCCTATGACCACGTGGAGTCAACTCATTAAGCCTAACAAAATTTAACTTATACTAACTTATTTAATATAATGATAAATAGAAATATCGGATTAAATATTAAAAGATATAATAAATATTGAATTAAAATAAGGACTATGCATTTAAAATAAAACTACAAACAACATATCTTTGAATATATACTTCAAATTTCAGTTCGGTAGCATAGGAGCTAACATTCGCCATTACTTTCAAACGTAGTGATCATGTGATCATATAGTACAATGAGCCTCTCAGATACCTAATGACCGATTTTTCTAAGGCAATAACGTCACCAGCTAGGCGTATCACGTGGTCATCGTAATCCAATAATATCGCTTAAAAAGCGTTACCCTTTTCAAACTTGGGCTTTTATATATATATATAGATTGTAGTCTCAATAAATGGCAAAATAAATTCAGGATTAGCAAATCTTATATTATAAGTATAAAAACATTATTAAATTTAAATAAATATAATAATATAGAAATATAGAAGATACTTTGAAATGTTCATAAAGTTGAACATTCAAAGTGACTATGATTTTAGTTGAGCTGTGATTACACATGCATTGGATGATAGCACTAAGATATCAGTAATGCTTAAAATATGCAAATTCCAAGATACATTGGAAAATTAAAGATTTGCCTCCACCAATAAATGATTAAAAATGCAAATCAGTAATTCTATTGTGTTAAAGATTCATTCTAAAAGTATTGTATATGTCTACAGTTCAATGAAAATTAGAAAAATAGTCAATTTATGACTCAATTCAATGATTAATTTGCACAAACAATAGTACTAATCTCAATATGTCTCAAAAAAATCTTTTTAAATTGGAGAGCAAAAATACAAGCATATTCACAAGTTCATAATTTTTCTAAAGATTATGAATACTGTATTAAAGAGACTGAATGAATGAAGTAATCAAAAACCAGTTATTTTAAAGAAATTTTGAAATATTTTTATAAAAATGCACTTGAAATCACTTAACAAATAAATATTAGAAGATAAAATAATAAGCAATGTTTGAAGAAATGATTGTATACATCACATCACAAATTCTGACTCTATTATCACAATATATTATATATATAATAATGTTTTCAATGCTGTGTACACAATGTACAATATTTTGCATTATATTGAAAACATTATTGTAATTGTAAATGCTCTGTGATTATGTTATATCATTGAACAATATTAAAACATAAACAAAAATATTTTTATTAAAATGTCTATTCTGATGTAACAAAGAAAAAATAATAGTCTTAAATTCAAAAATTTTAATATCATATATATTCATTTATAAGCCAACACAATAGTTCAGCTCCTAAAAAAATAATTAAAAAAAAAAATCAAGACTTTTATATAAGTCAACTTTCAAATTTTAAGATTTACAATATCTGTTTATTTTAATACATTGAAGATCAGGAGAGTTGCAGATTAAAATCACCACTACATACTGATATTTTTGATGTTTTTGTGGTTTCACAAAAACCAATCTGGCTAATTTGTTAAAAATTTCTGACTTTTTTTTAATATAAAAATTAAGAGGATTTATATTATATAACAAAACATAAATGATTCTTATAGTATATATCATAAATTTGTAATTAATTATTAAAAAGTGATAGTTGGCATTTATGTGATACAATTGCAGCAAAATATGAAGAATTCAATAATTTTTAAGAATTTTAAAGTTTTTATTATATTTAAAAATTACTCCAATCTTTCACTGCCACTATTAGAAGAAAAATTATAAACGAACACTTTAGCAGGTTATTAAAATAAACTTTAAAATCAAGTAAAAATATTTTCAGCAATCACTTGTCCTCAGTTACTTAGTTCTAAACAACACACCTGTACATCACAATTCTATATAACATGTTTAAAATATATAGACACTCATACATTATAAAACAAAATGTATAAGATTTATATCTAAATTTCACTATAAAAGGTTATTTAATAATACTTTTATGAACAAATTACAACTATCAATGCATTATATACTGGATAGCCTGCTCAATGTTAGAAAAACAAAGCTGTTGCTAGTGGAGTACTTTTGTGAATATACAGTCAACACTATAGTAAATTGACTTTGTTTTGGTTGTGAAAAAGTAACTCTGACCTATCCTGGTTATTATTTTATTATGCTCTTTTATTATTTATCGTATTTTCAATATTATCTGATGCATTATATTTTAATTTAAGAGTTGACTTACTTCCAACATTCTCTGTTGTAGTAGTTAGCAATCATGTGTTATGGAATCGGAATCTGTCCTCCAAAAGAGCTGGCCCAGCTAGTGACATCATCGCATCTGAATAAGTTCTACCACTGAGCTGAAATAAGAATATAAGAATGATCTTGTATCAATGTTTTGTTCGGTATGTAAAAATTGTAAAGATGATGACATGAATTGAATACTCTGTAAGCTAATAAATTTGATGTTATTTAGTAAACAAAATAACAGCATCAATGAGCAGACCATTGGTGCTGTTATTTTGTTTACTAAGTATATTAACCTAACAGAGCAGTAAGAAAATATAAAGGATTGATATTGTTATGCGAACTTATTCAAATGAGCGAAGTACGAGATTGTAAGTCACTCGGTATAAAAACAGAAGCAATCAACGACACAGTGAGGTGTTGTATTGACGTAAGGTTGGCTAAGTGACATTTGAATTCTTGTAAAGATCAACAATTGCTTGAAGTTTTGTATCAGTGGTGGAGGTATTAGATGTTAAGTAGTATTTAAGATTTATTTCTTGTGAATAATCGGATTTTTGGATATTTGAATTGGATTAAATAAGTTTTGTTGATTAATTGATTGTTGCTTTATTGTTTAAATAAAGCTTTAAGTAACACTTTTGTAAACGTTTTTGAGTCTAATAAATTTATATTTTTTTTATTATTTAACTTGTTTGAGAATTTCTTCAATTTATTAGCATAAGTTCCTAACACCGTTGTTCGTTCCAGTTCTAACACTTAATCAGTACTTCTAGTTGCAAGTTCCAGTTGTTTTGTTTTCATCCGTCAGACATTAAGTTTTGATAGATTGTTTTGAATTTAATCATATTTAATTTAGAAAGTAGTTAAAGATCTGAGCTCAGGCCAAACTCTGGAATTTGCAAAGTCGTTAGACCGTTAGGTTTATTTAGTTATTATTAGATTGATGCATAATTCCGTAGCGTTTTAAATATAGGTTTGTTTAGTGTTTTATTTATGAAATTCAGTTAAAAATTTGACCAAATCAAGCAAGCAACTATTCAACAATGTAATCTCCGTCGTTATCAATAACTTCCTGCCAACGTTGGGGTAGTTTTTGGATCCCCCGTCTGTAGAAATCTGTTGGTTTTGAGTTTAGGAAGTCATCAATCCAAGTTCCGTACACTTTACAGATGTTCCTAGCCGCATGAACCTTGAACCTTGGTTAAACTCGTACAGCAGAATATATTGGAAATGTTTGTTTTTCTCAACCTGACACTCCATCTTCAACAGCAAAGAAATAAAAATTGTTTGTAACAATCTCACTGACAGCTCGTATTCCACAAGATAACACTCCAAAGTAAACAATGACAATGTAAAAACGGTAAAGCAATGCAGCGTTGCTAGACCAAATCAGAACGCTATGGAATTATGCATCAATCTAATATTGTTATTCATTAAAATTAGTGACTTTGCATGGTGGGCAGACATAGCCCATTTATTTTAGTAAGTGAGATGACCAGATCCTAATAGTTAATAAAAAGAGTGTAGTACCCCAATATAGAGTATTAAACCATTTTATTTTTATAATTTTTTTATAAATGTTTTCAATAATTTTGAATGAAGTGCTCAAAATACTCCAAATTTTGCATTTTCCTAATCATTTAATGTTTCAAGGAAAGAGAAAAATAGATTTAAAAGTCATCGAGGGTGAATTGTCAAAAAAAAAAATATTATTATTATTGATACATGTATTTTATGCTAAATAATGTTATGAAAAAATAACAAACACAAATGGACTGAATAAAATTTTATTTTTTGATAAAGATTATAATCAAACAATAAACAAGGGTATAATTATACTATTAATACCAAATAATAAAATATAAGGCAACATTTTACTTGACCTGCCACAATGCAATAAAAAATAGTTGAATATATGAATGCTTTTTGAATATTTCTAATGTTTAAGCTTAAAATTTACTTTAATCTTAAATTATTGCATATTTTTAATCATTATTAAATTAATACAGTTGTTGTGAATATAACAACAGCAAACAATTTCTTATTTTAAACAGTGAAAATAAAATCTTTTCAAATATTATATTTCCTCACCTTTGAAAAGTTCTCTCTCCAGATGAAAGATATTTCCTACCTTCTATCATCTCATATTTGCACATTCTTACATCCATACACTAAACAATATATACCAATAATGCAAAAAAACAGAAAAAACATACCACAAATAGCAAGAAATATTGTATTCAGCTAACAAAGTAGTGCACCTAGACTCCAGCAATGCTCCCAGCAGTTTTGTTTTTGCTTTCAATCAGTGGTTTTGTTTTTGCTGATCCATTGACTACTAGCACAGTCTATCCAGTATGTATATAGATCATTGATTACAATTTATCACAAAAAGAAATAATAACCAAAAGTCCATATTTAGCTCCTCCTTCATTTCTTATATGGCACCATTCCCAGGATTCATTGATTATGATGGATCTAATTTATTAATTGCATTAGCATTTCTTGATTTCCTTTTGTAAATCATAATGTTCTCAGTAGTCCTACATTGTTTGGTTTCTCAATTCCTATGGTAGTATGGTTTTAACATCTTAGTTTTCTGCCATTTTCTGTGGTGCATGTAATGACCCTTTGCAACAGCACTGACTTTTGATTCTACATTGTACATCCTTCTTGTGTTTGTCCACTTGCACTGTAAAATTTTTAGATGTATAATTTATGTATACTTTATTGTGTAAATCTTTATTTAGTATGGGTATCTCATATACACAAGTACTTTTATGCTCTTTAACTCAATCTTTTATCATTGCAAATACTATTGTATAGTGCAGGGATGAGCAAAAAGTGCCCCGCGGGCCGGATCCGGCCCTCGAAGACATACAGCCCGCTGCATAAACTAGAATACATTACCGTTTCAAAGCCCACATTTGTAAAATTCTAGTCGAAAAGAAAAAATAAAATAATGGATACTGTTTCTAGTGTACATGTACACTACCGAGTTACTCCAAATTTTGATGATATAATAACCGTACACTACCAAGTTACTCCAAATTTTGATGATATAATTAACCATGAACGTAGTAAATTTCATCATTTTCATTAAGTTATAAATTTGTTTTTACAAAATTAATTATGTAGGTACCTAATATTCTGTAACATTCTGATGTAATAGGTTGTTAGCAATCAGTCAAATTGATAAAATACTTATGTTTTTAAAGAAAATTATCTGAATTTATTAGTAGGACAAATTATTTTCTAAAGTTTCTAAGGATGCTTTTGAACTTTTTATATACGAATAAGAAAATAACACAGGAAAAGTATATTTTAAAAATAATATTGATACACGAATATATTCTTTATGTAAGTATCACAAAAGTGGCTACACCCATAGTGAGATTGACAAAAACATATACAGATAAATTGGCGCAACCATTATTCTTGTCCCGTGTGTGAGATTGACAAGAAGAGTGCAGATAAATTGGCACAACCCTCTAACCCGATGGTTAAAGGAATATATTTGTGCAAGAATCAATCTTGCTTGAACGTGAGTAGTCATTTTAAGTCAAAATAGTTTTATTAATTATTAATAGATTAGCTGAACATTATCATCAATAATTTCATTACATAATCACATAATGGCGTTTTAAATTCCGCCTTAGGTACATTTCAATTTTTATATGGCTCGCTTAATCCTGATGATTGTTAATCTGGCCCTCGGCAGAAAATGATTGTCCATTCCTGGTATAGTGTATTCCTTTTATAATTGCTGCTCTGTATAAATTATATAATTTATATGGAGCAGTGGTATACCCAGAATTTTTGGTACCAGGGTCAGCAATTTTTTGGCCTCTCGCCCCCTTCAAAAAACACATTTGTTTTAATTTTCAACAATATTTTATACCTATTTTTTAAAATAATTTTTGAGAACTGAAAATTATACAAAAATTTTTATGCAAATATCTGGTGAATAATAATATTATTTCATGCTCTTGGCCCCACCATTTAGCTTGGTGTCTGTGGCAGACTGCCCCCCTCTGGGTATGCCTAGTATAGTGTATTCCTTTTATAATTGCTGCCCTGGGTATACCACTGCTCTGTATAAATTATATAATTTATATGGAGCAGTGGTATACCCAGAATTTTTGGTACCAGGGTCAGCAATTTTTTGGCCTCTCGCCCCCTTCAAAAAACACATTTGTTTTAATTTTCAACACTATTTTATACCTATTTTTTAAAATAATTTTTGAGAACTGAAAATTATACAAAAATTTTTATGCAAATATCTGGTGAATAATAATATTATTTCATGCTCTTGGCCCCACCATTTAGCTTGGTGTCTGTGGCAGACTGCCCCCCTCTGGGTATGCCAGTGATATGGAGTATTTGATATTTAATTCAAACTTCCACATCTGTAGATTTTCCAGGATAGATCCAGTCCAGGCTAAACCCATTGAATTCTATCTTTTACTTAACTGATTCTTACTGAATATGGACTTATGCTAAGCATTCGAATGTCCTATTGCTTAATATACAATATGAAGGAAAGTAGATTATAATTCAATAGGAAAAAATAGCTATCATCCTGGATTTCAGTATTCCTTTAATTAGATGTTTTTGTTTAAATTCAAAAATTTTACCTGAAATGTGTGCAATGAAATAGCATATAATGAAGTAATATACTTATCCAGATTCATTCTTGGATCCTTTAGATTTAGAATTGAATTTAGATTCCAGGCATCCAAATTCAATAAAATCATGTTGACTATTATAGATGTGGGAAATTCATTGTTTGATCTGGGATGAACTCCATTACATAGTAATTAGCCAATGATTGAGAAGTGATTAAAAAATAATAATTTATTTTTTATTAGAAAGTTGAACTTACAAATGTAACTTATACATTACACTTTTGTAATTGACTATATTTTCTTTATTTTTATCTATGCAAGCAATTGGTAGGCACAACATTAATATTTTCTTCGTTTTAAATAATAATTAGCATTTATTCAAACTGTATTGATTTTTTTAAAACATATTGAATATTCAGTGTTGGTAGATGAGGAACTTAACTTATAACCCTGCACCTATAGGTAATTGTGTTCTGAGTTATGACAAATTCAAATTATAGCCAAAATATTTGGATGCATCTCTGTTGGGTTGAAGGCCTCTGTATTCTATATTTAATGCAAGTTGAATGATTCTTTTTATTTTTCATATGAATGGTTCCATAAAATTAATGGATGACATTTCTGCTATAAAATAAAAAGCAATCTTTAAAAGTTATCAAATATCATTTTTAAGTGATTCAATTGTCATGCATGACTGTTATTTTCTTTGTATTAAAAAAAATTAACTGAGTAACAATTTTTCCTCATATAAAATTTATTTTCTTCATAAAATCACTCATTATATAAAACTATGATAAATATGATATATATTTAAAATTGGTATTTTTTACCTATCAAGTTTTCCAGGTGTGAGTATTATCTGGCATAAGTTGAATAGTGAAAAACAATTTTCAAAATTAAAATATTAAATAAGCTTTTAGAGTAAGTTGAAAGTAACAATGCATAGTGAATATGAATGCTCCATGCATTGCATGTTTAATAAACAATCTGAACAAAGAAGAGATTGCTCTATGAATGATTCTATTGATTTTACTTCAATTTAATTCAGTTATTTAAGAAAATGTGAGAGATTTATTTTGAAACATTTTATATAATTAGAATACTAAATTAATAATTGAATTATTCTTTTTTCAGGCAAAATATACTACATACATGCCAGCAATAGTATTACCATCTATACTTGCACCAATATTTCATTCAGTATTTATAACATCTGATGTTCTCATAAAAAAGTCCTCATGTTCTTTGTGTGTGGAACTTCGCAGTGCTATTCTCCAAGGAACTGCTGGTGCAATTTATCCTCTATTTATAACACCATTGGCAGCATTTCACTATGCTGATGCAAATTACACTTATGCTATTCCTCCTATAAAAACTCATTTTAAAGATATTATAAAATTATGGTGGAAATTTACAAAACCAGTGATATTTCCTCATGTATTATTATTGTTTATGTTTCAAGCAGTTGTTGCTAAATACATTACTAAAAAACAGGCAGAAGTTATTCAAAAACTGAATGATTTCAGTGATTATTCAAATGAATTTTTATAATTATTTTTATTTAAATATAAATTAGTATGCATAATATAAATATTTTAGAAATAAATGATTTCTTGAAGAAATATAGCTTTAAAAAATTATTCTTAATAATCAAAACATTTCCAAAACACAATTATTTTTGTGTAAAAAAATTGAATGAAATTATGATTTGAATTCATTATGAAAAATATTTTGATTGAAATTCTTTATATTGACAAAAATTTTTTCATTGTCAATATAAATAATATTTCTATTGAAGAAAAAATTCCATTGTCCTACAATAATTCAAAATTAAATCATTTTCAAAGAATAAAAGTTGTAATAAAATAGAATCTAGTAATTTCAATTATCCAAGATATTTATTATGTAGTCTAAGTCCAGCTCAATTTGTCCTTAATGGGCAAATATGATCATGACTTAACTATAAATAATAAAACAATGCATTAAATATTATATATTCGTAAAACTGGATATGAAATGCTGAAA
Source organism: Olivierus martensii (assembly GCA_000484575.1). NCBI lineage: Eukaryota > Metazoa > Arthropoda > Arachnida > Scorpiones > Buthidae > Olivierus > Olivierus martensii. The sequence continues at coordinate 11,142 of AYEL01072918.1, forward strand.
ATTATATAAACCATTGTAAAAGAAAATATTAGATTTTGCTTATTTGTTTAGGTACTGTTATGTTGTGCCACCATTTTAGTATAATTTGTATACTTAGTTTTCCCCCCACTAGAAAAATAGTCACGTGATATAGTCTTTAAACCAGTGGTTTTCAATCTTTTTTCTGTTGAACATATTTTAATATTTTAAAATTTGGCGGCACACCTAAGTTTTTTAATCTCTATTAGCTGCTCATTACATCCGTGTTTTTGGGCTATAGACTTAATATTAATCATCTCTTCTTTTAGTAGTTCGTCATTATTGCAGTGTGTAAGTGCCCTGGCTATGAGTGATCATAGAGCTGCTTTTTTGTGGTGCCATGTGTCGTTAGATCACTCAGGAATGATTACTGGTGTGCTAGTTGGCTTTCTAAAGACTGTTGTTTGGAAAGAGAGGTTTTTTATTTCCAAACTGACGTCCAGGAAGTGTATTTTCTCTTTACTCTTTTGTTTTAGAGCCAAAGTAAGTCCGTAGCTAGGCAGCGTGAAGAGGGCTTCTATATCTTCAGTTTTATCATTCTGTCTCCATATAACAAATATGTCATCTATGTACCGTAGATAGAGTTTGGCATCATTTATGATGTCGTGGAGGTTTGTTTGTTCTATAGATCTAAGGACCAATTCGGCTAGGACCCCTGCGAGAGGGTTCCTGATGGGTTCCTGATGGGCAGCTTAGTTTGCTTGTAAAATTTTTAAATTTTTGTTGTAAAGTTTTTTGTTCTGCAGTTAAAACTGTTATGTAAGAACTGATGATGGTTTAAATAAACTGAAAACGTTTCTCTAAATATTGAAAAAGGTTGTAGAGTCGTAATGGTCTGCTTTATAGTCCTGAAGTGAGTAATAAACTGTCAATAAGATACCAATTAAAGCAGTGAATACTGGACTTATTTCAAAATAAATCAAATTAATATGCAAAAAATTCATGTTGTGAAATTTTACTTACATTTTCATCAAAATTTTTTGAAATTTTTACAGGTTATTATGTTTTATTCTCATTCTATATGAAATTTTTTGAATTTTATTTTTATTACAACTCTTCATTCTTTATATGAGATCTAAGAAAACATGATTTTTTTTTTTTTTGCATGAAATCTTAGCCATCCAACAAAATATTTTTATTATTAGTTAGTAGCAAGCTTTATGAATAAAATAAGCTATGAATGAAGAAAATTGGATGATAATTTTAAAAATTATTAACAAAAAATGAAGTATTATGCAAATTTTCATTACTTTTTGACTAATCATGTAATTTAGTCAAAAAAATAGCATAAATTTATTAAAATATTGTCATTTTTATTAATAAAATATATTTATTGGTATGTTTTTCCTTCATATCAATAATTTTAATTTTTATAAATTTATGAATTTATATCAAAAAATCCAACGTATATGAAAATCATCCACTCTTATACATAAAAAGCTATAATATTGTCTATTTTATGTTAGTTGACTGCAGATGCTTTATTGACACACTACACCCAATACCATATGCAGTACAGTAAAGTAGGCTTGGCCGCAATTTCCCGCAAAATGACTGATTGTCATAAAACAAAAGTGCCATGCACCTTTAAATAGTTTGAGAGTGTTTACATTTGGATTTTACTTAATTATCAGTAAAAATAAAGCAATAAATGATCAAATAAGTAAAAATTTTGTTTATTGTAACAGAATTAACTAAAATTTTTGTATTATCAATAACATTTTTTCAGTTTTATGTTTACTTAGAATTTCCAAAATAAAATTATTTCACCCCAAAATCAAAATATGAATAATAAAATAAAATAGAATAGAATGCAGATTCGATAAAAAATAATCCAAATTCTACTAATACAATCCATTCAAATTTTTTTATCTTAAAAACATAATTAAAAAAAAATTTGGAATTGAAAAATTTAGGAACCATCATCAGAGGCATATATTTTTAACCAATAAACACAAAAACAAAACAATCTACAATAGCCACACTGAGTAAATCAGGATTGAATTTTTTTTAATTGTGTTTTGTTCTACTTCCATGATGTGTCTACACATCAGTGGACCTCAACAGGTTAAAAGAAATAAAAATTTTTTCATTATAGATAAAAACATTATTACAAAGGGAAAATAAAATGCACAGAATTAAATTGCAAAAAATTTAAATTTGTTTACAACCTCAGAGAAGACATCATATAAAATATGCAGGATATTAAAATAGGATATTTTAAATATCCTGTATAATTAAATATATACAGGATATTTAAAATAAATATCTTATAAAAATAGCTAAATTTTACAATTTTGTAAAGTACAAAAGTCAAATAAAACTTGGAACAATTTCATAGAGGTGCAATGTTTTTTAATCAAAGTTAAATTTCCTAATTGCCTGTTAAACTTCTTAATTTTGGCTTTCAAACCACAATATTAACAGTTTTGGAGCAGAAAACATTTAAAAATTGCTTAAAATTCCACCAATATCAATTTTTAAGCATTTTTCTGCACCAAAAGTGTTAATATTATGGATTGAAAACCAAAATTAACTGAGAATTTGGCAATTAGGAAATTTATTTTTAATTTAAAGCATTATGTCTCTAGGAAATTGTGTTCTGAGTTCTGATTATAAAACTAGTGATCAAAAATTAGAAACATCTCTTACAATTTAGGGAAAAACAAATATGTGGCATTTTGATCCTTTTGAAGTTATAGTTTTTAATTTTTATCATCATCTGAATTAGAATAATAATCTTTTCTTTCTAAATATCTATAATGTGTTTTTCAGATTCTCTCTGAAAAGGGAACAATTTCCCAGAAAACTCAACAAGTTTTGAATAGTTGTGCTAATTCAGCTTTAAAAGAAATTCTTAAATCACAATCTGAATTTTGGGATTCATCTAAAACTTTACAATTTTTAGTAGAAGGTAAATATTTTGCTGATGACAAGAATGTTTGTATATGGCCAGATGCAATAAAAATGATTATTGATCCAAGTAAGTGAAATTATTTAGATTAATAATTTTAGGTATGAATATAGAATGGATTATTAATAATTTATATTTTTTAGATGATGCTTTATGTCAGACAGCTAATGAAAATTATGAACTTGGATGTAAAGCTTTAGGTGCTTGTGTGTGGTAAGTTATAATGTAGTCATATTTAGCATAAAAATAAAAAAATATATTTTGTTGACAAAATAAATTTGTAATATTTAGGTATTTAAATGAATGTTGTATTGAAGAAGATATCCTCACATTGAGAAATTTTGAAATTTATAAACCTGTTGATGGTGAAATAATGAAGAATGAAACACCATTTATTTCAAGACAGTATATGGTTGGTTTTGTAGTTTTAATCAAAAAATATTTTTTGAAACTTCTAATAAATTTTTTTATTTATCAGGTATTAGATGGTGTAACACTAAAAAATTTAGAAATATTAAACAATTCAACAAATACTACTGAAGGAACTTTATTAGAAACACTTGATTATTGTAATACTATGTTTGGTAAGTATGCTAAAGTATATGCAAGCTATAAAATATCACTGTTCAATTTAAAAGCTGAATATAATATATATTAAAAATTTGATTGAAAATACTAAATAAATAGCAATAATAAACACACAATATTTATATAATTTCTAAAAAATTATATAAATATTTTATGTTTTTATACATTATTTTACTAATTCATACATTTTACATACAATATAAGAGCTATCTATTTGTGATATTTTAAAACTATGCACTGTACATCAAAAAAACTTTTACAATGTTAGAATGGTTGAAAGCTTAAAAACTGTCTTCAATCCATTGAGAACTGACTTATAGTCTGATATTTATTAGTGTAAAGGAGAAATTTTATATCTTTAATAAAAAATTTTCACTTAAATTATCAAAAATTTTAAACCTATTCTAGACATATTTCTGAAGCTTTTGTACATTGATAGAACTATTAAATTTGATAAATTGTTTTTTAACTTATACTACTATTCAGTGACAGTTAACACAATTGAAAGATTTATATTTTTCAATATTTTTCATTTAGTTATTTTAAAACTACTACTAAAATATTGAATGAATTTTTATTACAATATTAAAATAAATATTCATTCTTCATTTCCTGATATAAAATTTATATATTTAAAAAAACAAACTGATCAGGAGAAAAAAAATTTTTCTTCCTGATCAGTGCTGTAATTAGATTATAGTGATAAATAAATGACATTTGAAATTAAATCATCTTTGTACTATTCATTTAATTTCTTATCCAGGCACTGCTGATTAATTATTGTTAGTACAGCTATCCTCTGCTTTTTGAAAGTTGAGAGATTCCTATGAAACTTTTTGTAAGCCAAAATGACATGAAGCAAGAACTAATTACCATTAATTTATATTGGAAAAATTTTGAGTGTTTCCATACCCAAAAATATAACCTATCGAATCATACCAAATAACACACAAAACACTAATATAACAAAAGCAGGAATGATATGATAAATACATAATATATATAAAATAGAAATAATGTATGCATATTGTAGTTTCATGTATAGTGCCACTTATGTTTATATTTAGGCTGCTATATATCACATGGAATATACTGTGTCTGGTGATAGTGACTTTCAAAGGTCATTACAGGCTGATCAATACCAATGATGGGTCAACTGGAAGGTTGAAGAATAGGGTTCAATAGTTCGAAACTGGACCTCTCCTGGAAAACTGAAGATGAACATGGTTCATTCAGGATAGTAAACTATTGTATTACCATATGGTTATCTGGTAACTGCTGATTTCTTTTTTGTAAAAGTGAAAATCCTCCAAATTTCTTTTGATTAGCGAAAAGAGATACTAATGTAGTATTTCATAAAAGTGAAAAGGTGCCAAGTAAACTTTTGTGAAGCAGAGGATATTTGTATTTCATATTACTCTGGCATTTTACTCTTGTAGTGCTTTTACATGTGTACATGTATCTATGCACTGATTGATTGTATTATATCCTGATTCATTATTTATATATTGTCCTAAACTAATTGTAAAATTGGTTCGAAAATACCATGAATATTACTAATTTAAAAAAAATTTGGAAAATTGTTGATTATTTAATCCTTTAACTGCTCCATTAATGACCTGTTTGAATTTTTACTGCTGAATAGCAATAATTAATCACTAATTTTTAAATTATTACATTGAAGGCATCTTTTTATCTTACTACAAGTATTATACATCTTTAGAACTTTAGAGTAGCTTTATAATATTTTTATCTGATGCACCTGATTGCAGGTTATATATAAGCCAAAAAATTGAAAAAATCAAATTATTGTTTTCTAAAAAATATCAAAATATCATAATATGCTGATAAAATTTCAAATACAAAAAAAAATTGGCAAAATTAATATATTGTAAGATCTAAGTGTATTTTAAAAATTTCATAACAATATATTAATTATTTTGGCCTCTTGGCTCTTCAATATCTTCAAATCAGTAAATCAAGCAGATAAGTCATGCAGTTTGTCTGCATGACTACTATTATTTTCATATCTCAAAAGGAAAATTATATGCAAATAATCACTCAATATTTAAAATAGGTATATAAAACCCAAAATAACATGTAAATCAATGAATTAGAAAATTATTTAGATAAAATATGAGAGTCCTAAACTTTTTCTAAGGGGTGTATCTAGCCAAAATGAATTTAAGGATGGTGACATGAAAAAATATGCAATTGTACAGGCTAATAAGCTCATAAATGACTACATTAAATGGGCTGATCTAAATAGCTAGAGCAGTTGTGCTTGCATATGGCTTCTGATAGCCATATGCAAGCAGTTGAGATGAGATTAGAGCTAGCTGCTGGCCGTGTCAGCAGCTAGCCCTCGTAAAGTTAAGCTGAAATATGACCCAATAGCAAGATTTATCTAATTGAAAATGTTGTTATATTTGGGGACCTGCAGATAGTTAGGCACAGGCATAAGCCTTAAATTGCCTTAATCAGGATTTCTGATACTAATTGAGTTTTTGTGACTTGACAACACAGCTATTTCAGGCTGAAGAAACATGCTTGTGGTGTGGATAAGGATGGGGCAGCAGATCTGAAAGACACAGTAAGTCAGATCATACAAATTTAACAATAACAAATTATTAAAATTACTTAAAAAACCATACACTGCCAAATCTTATACTAAGAAAGATAAAAAACAGCTCATAGGCAGGAACGTATAATAGAATAAAGTTTTTATTACAAGTACTACTTGTAATAAAAACTGTTAAAAATAATGTAATGTTAAATGTTAATTAAACCTGCCTATGAGCTGTTTTTTATCTTTCTTAATAACAAATTATGTTTAATATGAGAGAGTTTTATTACAAGTACTACTTGTAATAATAACTTTATTCTATTATACGTTCCTGCCTATGAGCTGTTTTTTATCTTTCTTAATAACAAATTATGTTTAATATGAGAGAGACTTCTTTACATTGGTTTACATGCATATCGTTTAACATATTATTCGAAGGAAAAATACCTTAGCGTTGAAGTCTTGATGTTAATCAGACAATTGATGGTTTGTCAGTGACTTTAACTTAGAACTCTGATATTGATGCACAGGATGAATTTGGATATGATGAAGAAGGAAACAAAGAATAAATACTATGTTAAAGCTTTGGAGAAATGTGGGAAAAGTCTTTGGTGGAGACAATGGCAACTATGGGCGAAAAGAGATGGGCAGACTACGATGATTGTAGCAAGAGACAGACAAATGAGGAAGACGATGACAGCGGATGAACCAGGAAGATGACCTGAACCTTTGTCCAGTAGGCCTTTCATACCATTGTCCAACTCCTCCCCCTGTCAGTCCAAAGGTCTGGACCTCAAGGTGACCCTTCTTCTTGGTAGTGTTGAACATTGATAAAACCATCGAACGGTAACATTGATGTTAGAAAACATCGGTCCCAAAAACCTTGATGTGTTCTAACATTGACGTTATTTTATTTTTTATTTTTTTTGTGCATTGTCAGTAACAGCTCCATTGACATATTCTTCATCTATTTCCAGTATTTTATCAACTGCTTTAGTTTATTAGCTAGATACTTGCTAGTATACCGTTCTTCCAATATAAAAACATTCAATGCTACAATGCATGGCTTATTTTCCTCATCTATAAAGTAATACAGTAATGTAACTCCTCCTCTGGATGTCTGTCCATAAATCAGTTGTTAATAAGCAAAATTTCTGTTACATTTGACTATGGATAATATATTACTATATTTATCAGAAATTAGTGTTTTAATCATTGATCAAGAAGGAATTTTGTACGAAGATGCTATTTTTTTATGATCCAAATACTCAATGGCTTATTGTCTTTACACTCCATAAATATAAGAGCTTGATTTACTTTATTTTTTGCTGATTAACCTGATTTGAATTCCTCAATGCTCCTAAATGTCTCAGAAATTTTTCTTTGTTTTCCTGGGAGAGATTGTGACGATGATGCTTCATCAGTGTCTTGATAACATTTTTCTTCCTTCTGTAAGTCTTTCTGAATTCCAAGAAGTTGTGGATGTTTGCTTTCAAGATGATACCTTAAATTCATGTATTGCCACCTGTTTTCAGTTATTTTGAATAATATATGTAAGTTGCAGAATTACTTTTATTTTTAACAAAATGTTGCCATAGTAAAGTTTTTGGAAGCATACTTACTAAGCTACAAAGATATAAATACTTTGAAACTAAAAAAAACCGAAAACATTTCAAATATTAATTAAATGACAATAATAAAGTATCTCATGTGGCAAATGTAAGCACTAAATTAATATTTCCAGATGGATTGTTCGATTTTCCTAATGCAAAACTAAAAAATTAAATAAAATCATCACCAATTATAAAAATATTATGTAATATTACTTAACCCAAACGTTAATTCTACTACATAAACAGAAAAAACATCGAACATCGATAGCAAAACATCAATGTTTATAAAACCTCGACTTCTAAACACTGATGTCTAAAACATCGAACATTGATATTTTTAAAACATCAATGTTCGATGTTCAATGCTACTTCTTGGCCCAGGTTTCTCCCTCGGGTCTTATCTGTATTTATTAATCTGAGATAGCCCGGGTTATAAATTCTTAACTGTCATCTGATGAATTCAGATAATCAACCAGCTAATTGAATTCAAATCTGTTATCATCAAACATTTGCTCACCCTAATTATGTAAAAGTTTTGTTGTTATAGTTTTCAAAATTTTAAAATGTATGGCATACAAAAAGATAATTCTAAAAAATAAGATAACAGAATTAGTGATCATTACTTTATTTAAAAATTAGATTTAATTAATTTTATTTGTAATGAAAGTGAAGATTAAATTCTATTTGATACTGTATGGTAGCCATTTTATATTTATCCTAGAATCCATTTTTATTTGCTTATTTACTAATAATTACTTTAACATAAATATTTAAATTAAGAAATATTATTAAAAAAAATTTTATCATATTTTCAGTTTTAATTTGTAGTTAATAAGCATGATAGAGTATATTTATCAAAACTAAAATTATCATATTTCATGCAAATAATAATCAGCATTTCTTATTCTTTATATCTTTAGTTCAGAAAGATTGAGAAATCTTTTTTACATTTCAAGATTTATATTAAATTTTTTTATAAATTTAACATGTAAATAATAGTATTAAAAATTATAAATTAAACTATTATGTTTTGTTACAGGAAAACGACTTTTATACCAGTGGTTATGTTCTCCTTTATGTAATCCTAAAATTATCTCGGATCGATTAAATGCAATTGAAGACTTGCAGAAAATTCAAGAAATAATACCAGATGTTGTAAAAATAATGAGAACATTACCTGATTTAGAAAGACTTCTTAATAAGTATGTATTATTAATTTATTTCTTATTAAATGTAAAATATGGAATCCCTCACCTAAGACAATTCGTACTTATGACATTAATTATTTATGATAAAAATCTAATACTTATGACAGTCACTATCAATGATTTTTTCATAATGATGGCCATCCAGTTTACTGTATGCATCATACTGACATGTGGAAGGTGCTGTACTTCCACTCTACAGTACTGGCATTTACCGTATATACTCGAATATAAGTCGATCTGTGTATAAGCCGACCCCCAACTTCAGAGTTTAAAAATCGGTAAAAATGCATAACCCATATATAAGCCTACCCCCTGACTTTAGCACTTAAAATTCGGCAAAAATTTGAAACTGATAAATTACGTGATTTTTGATTTTTATTTATCGATATATTAATGCCATTTGCCAAAATAAATATTTTATTGAAACTAAATATATACATATAAAATAAATTTTATAATACAAACACCAATATATAATTTAAAATGTAAAATTTTACTTAAATATATACATATAAAATAAATTTTATAATACAAACACCAATATATAATTTAAAAGATAAAATTTTATGTTACCCGAAGCGATCGAGTACGTCGTGCTGCTGGCTGCAACCTGCATTTGTATAAGTGCATCAGATAGGCGACGCCGCGCCGCCTGATGCGCTGCAACGCAGAAATTCTCGACAAGAATCCAGCACAGCGCATTTATATAAGATTCTTTGATTATTGTCGGAATTTCTGTGTCGCGGCGCATTAGGCAGCGCGGCATTGCCTAGCTGATGCAGTTATATAAATGCAGGTTAAATTCGATGGCACGACGCACTGGATTGCATCGGGTAAAGTAAAATTTTACTTTACCCGATGTGGATGTTAGGGTGATGTCGCTTCAGAAAATATCAAGTTAACGAATAATAATAAATTTTGATAATTTACATAAAAATATTTTCTTTTTATTGTTGTTATTGAATAACTGTTTTCTTTTCTATTTTCTTCTTATTATTGTTATTGAATAATTGTTTTCTTTTCTAAAAAAAAATTCATATTTAAGTATCACAGTAAAAATTCCATTGGAATACATCTACGTCACACGACTCCCAAGAGACCGTTCGAAGTTTCGTTTTCCCTTACATTGTATTTTGTCTAGTTGAGTTCAGTTACTAAACACATTAGTTTACCACTTGCTACTATATAAGAGTTGAAATATAAAAGCACTATTTGCAAGGTGAAAATTTTGAGTTCAGTTGTTATTGTATTCAAATCTTTGATCGTATTTTAAATAGAGTGGATCATCCTAACGATGACGTCATACACCGTTAGTATGACATGTGCAACGTGATTTCTAGACGTTAAGCGTGAGATTTCGAAGTTTTGATTTTGCTTACGATGAACTTTTTTGATAGACTAAAGTTATTTTTTCAGTACAGATTTTAAATAATAATTATTTTTTTCAAACTAGTTTAAATCATGGATGAGTTAAATATAATAAGCATTTATGAATTTCTAGCGAATGGATTAAAATATTAATTTATTATAACGAAAAATAAATACTGTATATTTTTCACTCAAAAATGAATCCTAAGTAAGATTCTCGATCGAGTGTCGAATTTTCGCGTTGCATTGTGTCGCACAGTGCGGTGTCGCCTATTTAATTACAGTATAGAGATGCAGGTTGGAGTCAGTGGCGCGACGTGCTGAATCGCTTCGGGATAAGATAAAATTTTACCTGGTATTGTATTAAATGAATTATTGCAAAATTTCCTTCCTGGTCTTCAGGAGACGTTCAATAACCCAGTAACCCATATTACTTCTACGGTTTTGCTTATTACTTCAATTTCTCCAGCCAAAAAAAAACAAATGGATGTTTTTGACTCGTGTATAAGCCGACCCCCACTTCAGAAAACTTTTTTTGAGAAAAAAAAAAAAAACCTCGGCTTATACACGAGTATATACGGTAATTCCAAACAGTAACCCATATTACTTCTACGGTTTTGCTTATTACTTCAATTTCTCCAGCCAAAAAAAAACAAATGGATGTTTTTGACTCGTGTATAAGCCGACCCCCACTTCAGAAAACTTTTTTTGAGAAAAAAAAAAAACCTCGGCTTATACACGAGTATATACGGTAATTCCAAATCTATACCCAGAGTTTTTCTAGAGGTGTTCAATCCTAGCCATTCAACTCTCATCTGATTGCTGAGTCTTATTATGCTTTTGGTAGCATGTGATAAGTGCTGGAATGCTTTAGTGTGCAATATCCAATAAGAAAGAAAGTGGTATATAATTCAATAAAAAATGACAACCATGCAGAACTTCAATGCTTCGTTAGATGTTTTCATTTCAATTCCAGAATGCTTTCTAAAATGTCTATAATGAAATCACATATAAATTAATTCACTTATCCAGATTCAATCTCATGCTTTGGAAAACTTCTTTGATGGATTGGACTATGACATCCATCCCCCTACTGTAAAGTTCTGTTATCCCAGTACCAATGTGGGAAATTCATAGTTCAGCTTAGAATGAACACCATTACCTAATAATCACCAATGATTGAAAAGTGGTGTTAAAGAATAATTACTTATTTTTTCTAGAAATTTGAACTTGGATATAAGTTATGCATTCCACTTTTGTTTTAACAAAAAATAATAACAATGCCCTATAAGAGATTCTGAAACAATTGCTACTTGACTTTTATCCAATGCAAGTGACTCTTTAGTTCTTTGTAATGAGAACATATTCCTGGACTAAGAGCTTTGCATGTTTTATTCCAGGATTAGACTTCCACTGGAAGAAGTACTGAATTGCCAAATCAGACTCTGACAACCTGCCAAAATACATTACATTTGATACCCAGGGCAGACTGGTTCTATAAAGGGATAAGAAGCCACTTTGGCCAATCACTGTAAAATGATAGATAGTTTACATAATAATCTATAAGTAAAGTCATTCCTCATAATTATCTAAATTTTTTGTATCACTTTCCTCTATTTTCCTATGATATAGAGTTGACTGAATAGCTATATGGTAAAGTAGTCATTTACTACTTGGTGAATCCTAATCCCATAACTCTAGTTTTTTTTTCACGGGGGGGTCTAAGCCTAGTCTGTTGAACTCCATCCTTTGATCTTCTGATTGCTCTATATACAGGTTTTGATCAGCCTATGAAGGATGCTGAAGTAGCCATTGCTAAACATATCTCTAGTGAGATTCAGCAGCTTAATAAAAATTAAGTTACTCTAAAATATAGAATTCTTACAGTGAAAAGCAATACAATTCAGATATTATTTTTTCATGGGAAAATTTTTATGATTTATTTGAAACACAGTGATTTGATTTCTTAACAAAATTTGGTCAAATTATATTTATCAATTTAAAAAATTAAAAAAACTATATAAATAGAATAATAAAAGTTTATCATCTTAGAAAAACATTTTCCAAATAAAAAAACATAAAATTTCAGATTGTTAAAAAAATTTTCATATCATGATTTTATATACAGGATGGAAGAAAAGTCTATATCCCTCCAAATAACTTGATAACTATCATAGATTTCAAAAATCAGTTAATGCCAACAAATAGAAAATCATGGGAACTATCTGATGGTAACCATCAAATGAGCTGTTATGCAAATGAGGACAATTGCAAATCCTATAGGATTTGTTTGATTATCAAGTTATTTGGAGGGGTACAGACTTTTCTTCAACACTATAATATCAATGGATTCCATATAATGATTAGTAACTGTTAAAAATCTGTAATTTGTCATGAGTTAAACAATAGCTATAGACTTTTTTAAGAAATGATTCCATATTTTAAAAAGCAAAAAAATATTATTTTCAATGTTATTTTTTTATTTAAATAATGAAGAAAAGATATTATGATTAATAGGATATTATAAATTTATTTTTATTAGTAAACCTGTTGCAGCTGTTCCAGCAACAAAAGAATATATTGGTGATCAATGAATGATTTTATAATTTAATAATTTCAAAATTTAATCTAATTATTAGGCAAAATTTCATTATTATTAACAAAGTTTATCTTATTAATTAAGAACATATTTCTTTTTAAAAATTAATTACAGAATTTTTGGGATAACCAGAAAGAAGAAATTACAAATTATCTGAAGTACTCGCTTATGATGATGCAATATATAACTTACCATGAGAAAATACATTTTTCTAAATATACTCCACTTGAATTCAAAGATTTGTTTTGAATCTTTATTGTAATTCCATTCAAATGGAATATCATGATCATTTGATTTCAGTCATTTTGGGAATTAAAACATGTTTGCCAATATTGATTGGTTTCCTCCCAATCATTTTCTCATTGTTGAATTTAGTGCTGTTGGGTAATCAGTCTGCTATTGCCTTATTTCTTAGCAACTTTAGAACTGTTCTGTATTTTTTATCTAATTAATTAGGAGTAATTTCAAAAGTTTCTATTGAATTTAATTAAATACTCCACTGGGACTAAAGCTTTTCGCCAGGGGCATTGAGAGACGTCTCTGGACTGGGGGAAATTTACATGGACTCCAAATAATTTTAAAGTTATAAGGTAGGGCAGTTTATTACCCAGTTTCAGAATTTTCAACACCATCCTTTTACAGTAAATTCACGTGCAAAAAAAGAAATTATGGGATAATGTCCAGACCCCCATGAATCCCGGGCCCAGAGGATTTTATCTATCTGGGTTCAAAATCTTTTTTGCACCCAACTTATTTTTGTACTTTTCATTTCTATTATGCATTTTATTTGCATGTTTATTACTAATCCTTAGTCTTAGTGATGATCAATCTATGCTTGGTTATTGCTGTTGCTCGAAGAACGATGATGAAGTATTGTCTTACCGGTCAACCAAAACCAGTCAGAATACGGTCGAACCAAAACCAGGAGATCCACCTGAGCACCAACGAGCCTGCAAGAAGGGAGAAGAAAAGGCTCTCTCTATGATTGCTTTATGTATAAATCCGGATCAGCAAGTTCATATTTTAGACGCAAAAACGGCAAAGGAAGCCTGGGAAATACTAGAAAACATTTTCGAACCAAAATTAAGAATGAGGATCCTTCAATTAAAAAGGCAATTTACAACTCTAAAATTAAATAGTGATGAAGGAATGTTGGAATATTTAAATAAAGTTAAATTATGCAGTGATCACTTAAAAGAAGCAGGAGCAGAAGTGCACGACAAGGACATAGCATACTCGATACTGATAGGATTACCTGAATCTTATGATGGAATTGTTATGTCACTCTCAAATATGGAAGACAAAGACTTAACTGCTTCTAAAATAAGACAAATACATCTAACAGAAGAGAAAAGAAGAAATGCTCGTGAAAAAACAGATGCAATAAAAGAAATTTTCCATTCAAGGATTCAGACTGAGTTTGAGGGACAGGACCATCCAAAAATTTCATCAGGTTGAAAAGGTCAAACTAAAGGTTACTTCAAATGTGGGAAAACTGGACATTTTGCCAGGGATTGCAGATCAAAAACAGAAGTAATGATTATATGAGAAACAGAGGTCAGAATAAGAACCCAAGGACTTATTTGATGGAAGAATTTAACACTGAAATCGATGAGGCTTGGATCATAGACAGTGGGGCAACGCATCAGGTATGCAATAGAAAGGATTGGTTCAGAAATTTCCACAAAATCAAACCAGAGCTCATTGTTATGGCAAATGGAACTACTCAAATGAAAGGAACTGGAGAAATACTAATGAACATGTACGTAGGAAAGCAGAAACTAGACATAACTCTAACTAATGTATTGTACATCCCTACTATAAAAAGAAACCTCATCTCAATCTCTCAGATAGAAAACAAAGGTAAATTGGTGACGTTCAAACAAGGACAAGTTGTGGTAAGGTGCAAAAGTCAAGTAACAACTATAGCCAACAATGTAAATGGATTATATAAAGTGAAAGGAAGAGTAATACCACCACAAGACTATCTAAAAGAAATTCACCAATTATCATCGGTGGATACATGGCATCAAAGATTGTCATTTAAGCTCAGGTCATCTCATTAATACAAAGGAAAAAGAACTAGTTAAAGACCTAGACTTCTCTCAGGAAAACATAAAACTGTATGACAGCTGTCAAGTCTCAAAATCAATGAAATTACCACACAAAACTATTGAGGAAAGACAGTCGAAAAAGGTTTTAGAACTAATACACACAGATATATGCGGCCCTCTCTCGGTAAAGTCTCTAGGAAATGCAAGTTATTTTCTGACCTTTACAGATGACTATTCAAGAAAACAGTAGTCTACGTGTTGAAAAACAAAGATGAAGTCATGAAGTATTTTGAGATATATAGAAAGAGAGTTGAAAGAGAAACGGGGGAGAAAATAATCAAAGTCAGACATCGGACTGGAATGTTGCAACACCGCTTTTAACAGAATATTGCAAGATCTAGGCATAAAGCACAAACTCACAAATGCATATTCCCCCAAATGAACGGAGTTGCAGAATGGATCAATAGGACTTTGCTCGACTTGGCAAGATCATCTCTCCATGGGGCAAATTTACCACAAAGATTCTGGGGTGAAGCGATCTGTTGTGCAGCATATATTAAGAACAGAACATATAATTCATTTTTAAAAACTAAAGTCCCAGAAGAGATATGGACAGATAGCAAACTATCAGTGAAACATTTAAGAGTTTTTGGATGTCTAGCCTATGCACATATTCCTAAAGAAAAGAGAAGAAAACTAAATGATAGAGCTTATCACTGTATCTTAGTAGGATACTCGAATCAAGAGGTTACAGGCTATGGTGCCCAAAATTACAGAATATTATCCAAACTAAACATGTTAGATTCGACGAGTCCAAGGTTGGTCTTGAATGGATAATGGATCACGCGAGGAATGAAGATAAGGAACTCAAAAATATAACCATATATGAGTTAATTTTGACAGCAATACAGATGAGCCTATCAATCGACAAGCCATTAAAGAAAAGGAAATTGACCATCTAACTGACATCATTGCAACGGAAAACAAAAATGATATACCATATAATTCAAAAGATGACGTCAATAAATCCACCCCTACAAGGTCAAGCCATTCTAAGACCAAACCAAAAATAGTACGCAATCCTTACAGAAGAGCTGGAAAGCCAAAGGTTCAGACAGAAATAAATTTCCTAGAAATCACAGAGCCCACAACCATTGAAGAAGCTCTTGAATCATCAGAGGCCAAATTCTGGGAAAGAGCTATTAATGATGAACTAAATAATTTGAAGGAAAGAGAAACATGGGAACCAGCAAAGCTACCATTGGAAAGAAAACCAATAGGTTGCAAGTGGGTATTCAAGATAAAAAAGAGACTCTAAAGGAAATGTCGAAAGATTTAGGGCAAGACTAGTTGCAAAAGGTTTTACCCAAAAACAAGGCATTGATTATCAAGAGACATACTCACTGGTAATCGATTTTGCCTCTATAAGGCTTCTGCTGTCCCTTTCACTGAATAAAGGTTGGTGCCATAAACATCTTGATATCGACTGTGCATATCTTATGGATCACTTGATGAGGAACTATATATGTCTTTAACTTCTCTCTATGAAACAAGTAATGAAAAGCATGATGTTGTCAGGCTTTTAAGATTAATATATGGATAACACCAGTCAGGAAGAAACTGGAATTGCACATTGGATAAAACATTATCTGACTTAGGGTTTAAAAGTATTGAAAACAATAGTTGTATATACACATATGAAAATAAGGTGATTATAGCAATCTATGTAGATGTTTTAGCTGTTTTTGCAGAAAGTGAGAACCTACTCAAAGAAATAAAAGATAAGATCAGTAGCAAATTCAAAATTAAGGATCTTGGACCCATCACTTATCTACTAGGAGTCAAGATCGAATACCAGGAAAACGCCATACTTATAAATCAGAAAAAGTATATAAAATCAATATTAAAGAACTTTAGGATGGAGGAATATAGACCTATGTCAATACCAATGGACCCTGGATTCCAATCAACAAAAAATGACACCTCGGATGCTGATGAAGATCTAGAAGTGGAGAACATCTCATACTGAAAACTAATAGGATGCTTAATGCATCTAATGACTCATACAAGGCCAGATATATTTTATGCTGTGACAAAATTATCCCAATTTAACAACAATCCTAGGAAACACAATTGGATAACTTTAAAACACATTCTTCGCTATCCTAACTATACTCAGGATCTCATTCTAAACTACAAAAGAGGTGAGGATAAAATAGAAGCCCATAGCAATGCAAATTGGGCCGGTGACATCAGCGACTGAAAATCCATAAGTGGAATTTTAATAAAAGTAGGGAGTAATGCAGTGTTATGGAAATCAAAGAAACAAAAATGTGTCTCATTATCAACCATGGAATCTGAATATATTGCCCTGTCAGAAACAGCAAAAGAAGTTACATGGATAGAATCCCTTATGAGTGGATTAAATTTCATTACGCAAGTTCAAACTCCAATAATTATCTTCTGTGATAACAGGTCAGCTATAAGTTTTTCCTCAAACAGGATTGGGAATTCGAGAACAAGACACATCGACATAAGGTACTATTATATAAGAGAGGTCTTTTTCTTTTGTATGGTAAGCTTGGTGGTTAAATTTTGATTGCCCCTTTCCACTCAAATAAGTATTTTGAAAAATAATGTTTTAAATATTATGCATTCCACATTTGTGAACTTAAGAGTTGGTGAATTACACTTTTCTTTATTAGTTAATGATTATCAAATAATTATATAACAAAATTAAACAAAGTTTATAATTTTTATAAAATTTATTAATAAACTTTTTTCTTTCTGACATCTTTTCTTTTATATAAAAATTCTATAATTTGCAGCAATTAATCCTGATGATATTGATATATACAGAAAAAGATTTTAAAATTCAGATGTTAGATTTTTTTCTTATTTATCATTTCTTAACCAATAGATTAATACTGAAAAAATTCATCAAATCATGAAATTTTGTTGTTCCTCAAGAAATAATTAACTTTGCAAAGTTCTTAAAAAGTCCTAAAAAATTTCTATTTCATTTTAAATTGAAATACTTATTCTATGTTTATACTATGTGCAAAAATGCATTACTGTTGTATGCTGAAGAATATTTTAATTGTCCCTAATTTAAAAAAATCTTTCCATAAACATCTTTGAAATCATTATAAAAAGAGTAAGATTTTAGATGTTTGATCAAATTATTTAGAATGGAATTAAACATTATATGGAAATAATCAATAAGTATTTTGCATGAATATTACAACAAAAATACACATAAAAACACTAAAACAAACAAACAAAAAGTTTTCTACAAAGTGCTGTGTATTTTTTAATTGACAGTTCTTTATAGTTCTATGTTAACAGTATAAATTTTTTGCTCTTTTATTTTAATCAAAAAATTTTGAATTTTTTCACCCTTATTATATTCATGCCTTTCTTTACAATATTAAATTATTTTTTTGCATTTTTATTTTTTCATAACAGATTATTATATAAACTGGTTAATTACTAATTGTAAGATTCTCATTTGCAAACTTTTAACAGCAATCCAGTCAAACAATTACAAGTATATCCTGTTTAACATATTTTTACTGTAATATATAATCAATTTTACTAATCATTTCCACTGTAACATACCAATACATTTCCGTAAGATACTGACAACACATTTAAAATTCCACAATTTTGAAACTGACACAATTTATTTATTATTATACTGATTTTATTATATTATGCTAAACAATTATTTTTTATTCTATTTTTAAATTTTAAATGTAATTTTTGGATATGTATGTTCTGTACACTATAAATCTTTATTTCTATTTATTGCTACATATTTTTTATAATGATCTTACCCTCTTTCTTTTAAAAGAATGGGAATATTTTTTTTTTTTTGAAATTACATGCAGAGAACCAATCATAAATCAACATTTACTTAGGGGCTTTACACTATCCAAATAATCTAAATTAACCATAGCATAAATTTAAAATAATTATTAATTTGGCAGTTATTTCAAAGACAAACTGTTAGGGGAAGTTTGGCTTGTTAGGGTTATTTACATGCAGAGTTTGGAGAAGTTGAAATCGTGCTTATTTTAATGTGTTTAATTTATAATCATGGCTAAAATTTGTCAACTATACATTGTTTTTACTAAATATAGATTTATCTTCATTATTTTATGTTGATTAATTTTTTTATTTTCTATTTTTAAATTTTAAAAGTAATTTTTGGATGTTTGTGTTCTGTACAATAAAATATTTATTTTTAAATCTAAATGCATATTTCTTTGTATTCTGTTCCTAATTTCATTAATACTTGTTTTCGTTTAATTATTTTCCCTTTTGAATGAATATCAAAATTTTAAATTACTTGAAATTACATGCAGTGTTTGAAGAAGTAAAAATTATCAATAAATATTATTTTTTAAATGTGTTTAATTTATAAACAAGGCTAAAATTCATAAATTATACACATTTTTATTGCATTTTTATCCTTTCTTACGATTTTATATTAATCCTTACAATTTTTAATCTCTTTTTTTTTTTTTTAATTTGAAACAATTTGTTGATATTTGTCTTTTAAAGAATAGAAATATTTACTTTTCATATTATAAATATTTTCTTTGTATTATATTTATAACTGAATTGTTGTTTATTTCTATATATATAATTGATGATAATTTTTACAATTAACAAAGATTGTTTGCGTTTATAATGGATTGATCTTTATCTCCAAGTGATTAAATTACAATATCTTTCTGCACAGTTTAGTTGTTTATCAATCATATTTCTTCTAATTTTCTTAAACTGACGTATTAACAATTCTTTCTTCTTCATAAAAATAATTAGTTTTTAATCAAAAGAGATCCATTCTGATAAATTATTTTTTAAAATAAATATTTCTATAATTTATATTCAAACAAATTGATCATGCCATCTTTATGGTAGATTTAATATTAATTTTCCCAAAATGATCATATTTTACATTTGTTTTGGTTGGCATTTCACATCAAATTTTTTTAAAATGGCAGATAATGAGTTATTTCTCTTAATTTATTTGTTCTAAATCACAGATTTTTTCAAAATTAGAATTATATTAGGATTATAAAACAAAGAAAATAGTTTCTGAAGCAGCATTGCTATTTTACAAAATGAGACAAACCCTTTTTGTCTGATGTCAAGTTGTTCACTTATACTCACTAATTTTACATTCCTCAACTACCTATTATTTCTTTACATTATAAATAATCTTAAAATTGCTGAAATTTTAAATAAAACAAAAAGAAACATAATGATAAACTTATGCAAACAAGCAAATAGTGGATAGAATAATTAGCTGAATATTTCCGGCCAATAATCTAAGAACATAATTCAGTATCAATCGTAAACTGTGGCATTGGTTTTTTTTTGTTTCTCTGATAGCTTAAAAACATCTAAATTTTTAAATAAATATATTTTAAGGCAATAAAGGAAATTACTATCATTATAAATATACAGTACATCTATAATTTCTTTTTTTAAAATAAGAGATATTATAAAATCATATTTAGTTAATGGTATTTCTAAAGCTATTACCATATACAGGGTGGGGTATAAATATCTCCCCATTATTAAACCTCTATCCTGGAGAAACAAAACAATGGCAGAAAATGAAACATATACCTATTGATTGAGGAAAGAATGCCATTTACCGACAAGCAATCAGATTTTCGATACACCATCATTTTCACTACAAATTTAAGTGACAAAATCACTGAAAATAGCACTTTTGACCATTAGTAGTAAGGAAGGAATGTTCCATGACCTGCTTGTTCCCCAGACCTGTCTGTATGTGACTATTATTTATGGAGTTACTTAAAGACAAAAGTTCCCCCTATAAACCTTGAACACTACTGCAGTTGAAAGGAGTCATCACCCAAGAGATTGTTGCTATTTCTCAAGGAATGATATGCAGGGCAAGTCTGAACTTATCTGAAAGACTGCAAGAGTGTTCTTGAACACTCTTGCAGAAATGGTGGCTGCCATCTTAAAGATGTTCTCTTCAAGACCCAAGACTTTGATAGTCATGATTGATATTGCACACTTGTAAATAATGCCAAAAAACAAGCAAAAGTGTTATTTTCGTCACTTAAATTTACAATGATAATGATGATATACCAAAAATCTGATTGCTTGTCAATAAAAGGCATTCTTTCCTTAATCAGTAGGTATATGTTTCATTTTCCTTCATTGCTTAGTTTCTCCAGGACAGAGGTTTAATAATGGAGAGATATTTATGTCCTACCCTTATTTCTCAAAGTATTTCTAACCTATGGTGTTTATTATTTTATTAGCAATTTTTTCTTTAATTCAAACAAAATTTCAGTCTCAGAAATTTAGACAGATAGTGATAAAACTTTATAAAAAGATATAAATAGGAAATTAATGACTATAGTTCATATTTTATTATAAAAATATATCTATATGCATAACAATGATGATAATATGATAATTGATATTACCAATGATAACTGATTTGCAATATGGTATCATTGACAAATACATTCTATGAAACATCAATAAATATTGATTGGAATAAAGCTGAAATTGTAAAAACTGTCCAGAATGCCTAAGAAGTCAGAATGACAGATGCTATACAAATAGCTAAATGAATAGACATAGCTAATTAATGGCAATGCACGAGAATTTATACCAATGCTATGAATTTGGCTTTAGAAAACCATGCCTGATATAGAAATAATTCCATGACTAGTCTCTTTTGTGTCTTCATTTATGCCTAAAAAGAGATATATGCACAATTTATATATCAATATACAGTCAAATCCCAATAAGACGCCCCCCCATTAAGCCGCCACCCTCACTGACCGCCAACAAATTTAGCAGAACGGATCTTCCCTATGTTATTGGAATAGGCAAATCCTGATAAGACGCCATCTGCCATCTGCCAGTAGAAATGTCTAAACAAATATTCCTTTTAGTATTGTATTTATCCTCGTTAATCCGCCATGGGCATATAAGATGATTTACATCCCAAATTCATCAGTACTGTATATACAGTATTAAAAGCTCCCTCTCTCTCACAGTATTAAAAGCTCTCTGGTAATACTGTGGGAGAGAGGGAGTTAGCAGTTAATCATATGTCTTCTTAAGCCTAGTTTACAGATAGGTTGTAAAAAATTTAAGGTTGTAGAGAACCAGATTGTTTATTGCATACCGAGTAAATAAGGATACTGTACAATAGGCTATGTACATTTTGTTAAACAAAGATAAACACAAACTCTTGCTTTAACTGTCTATAACAACTTAAAAAAGCACTTCAAGCAAGGTATTCAAAGGCTTTTAATCATTTATAACGTTTTCGGACAGGATTAAAGTCCATCTTCAGTACAACATTACTTAAGAAAACATTCTATAATTCTCAGATCGTTACAGAACAAATTTTTAAATATTAGAATAACAGAACAAAAATTAACAATTTTTTTAAAAAATGTTTACAATTTTTAAAATTTAAAAAATAACAGAGTCAATTCTAATAATAATAATTTTGAAAAACAGGGCATAACATCCTATACTAAAGACATATATAACATAAGATAAATAACATATTAATATTAAGATATAAATATACATTCTATAGAGATATATAAACCCACAGATATACACAAGAAAAGATTACAAAAATAACCATAACAACGTATAAACGACAAAAATAACATAATATGAAATAATCCAAAATCCAAGAAAACGGAGAACACCTATATCTAAGCACCCTACAATAGTAGCAACAGCACTACAGGATAAATCTAGCAGCATAGAGAGGAGCAAGAAAAAAACAAATTTTTCTATAATAAAAAAATCAAAGGAAAGCTATATCAGCATAACTATCAGCCTCCTGATTTAAATCCTATAGAGCATCTATGGGAAGAAATGGGTCGTCAATTGAAAAATTATGATACACGGAACAAAGAAAAGCCAAAAGCTGCAATAATGGATGTTTGGAATAAAATTACGCCAGAAACAACTAGAAAACTTGTTGGGATAATGCCAGAACGTTTAAAAGAAGTCATAAGAGCAAAAGAAGACTCAACTGATCATTAGATGAATTACACTAATATACTAAGACATACTTTAAATTGCTGTACGGAAACTTTTTTGCCTAATAATTTACTTGTTTTAACTTTGTTCATGATTTGAAGTTTTATTATTTTAATTATTTTGATTTTTATAGTATAGGAAGCTACTAACTTATATACTTTAATTTTAATATTTTTTTTTGTTTTGTATCTTATTTATCATATTTTCTTGTAATAAAGAGCTATTTATTACATGCAGTTACAGCGTATGGAAACTTTTTTTACCCACTGTATGTTGACTAAGGCTGTTTTAATTACGATTAATTCTGCTTTATTTATGTTAAGCTTACTTATTTATTAATGTGTTGTTTGGCTTTCTGTTCCCTTCACTTGTAACAATTTTCATTGCACAATTTTATTTTGATTTTCTGTCATTTAACATTTTTGTTAATATTTCTATTTAGTTTCAGAAATGATCGAAAAGTTTAATATTTCTTTGATATTTTATACTAAAACAAGTACTTTAATAAAGTTGTATCATGAAAAAATGGGACCAGAGATTAGTATATCTGTATTATGAAGAAATTAGTTTAAATCTATTGATAATATACAACAAAACTTTAGTAAAGAATTAGGCATCAGTGGTGCAGTTTTTCAGTTATATGCACAGTTGTACAATTCAGTAAAATTCTTGCTTATTGGAGAGTTATATTCAGTAAGAATTTAGATTATTAACTGTTGGAAAATTTGACTGGATGTATGTCATAATGTGTTTGCAGTGTGTTTCCTATTCAGTTTCACCTCCAGGCCAAATTGTAACATATTAGTGAATTTGGCATTTTTTTCTAAGCACTCATACTTATCCAATAGTAAACTGAATTTTTAAAAGTTTTAAAATTATAAAAACACAAAAACTATATATTTATCTCAATAAATGTCATATTGTTCCAATTCTTGAAATTTAAGATCTATTCAAACATAGATTTTGATTTTATACTGTTGTTTTTAAGCTGAATTAGACAGATCCGCATATACAAGCATATGCTGATTCCTCTAGTTCTTAGTATTTGAAAGCATGGAATCTCAAGAATTATTGTATACTGTTGTAAAATATATATTTTATACTGTAATATATGGATGAATTATATTGCAGTCTGTAATGATGTTAATATTTTTTTTTTCTGATAGAATACTAATTCTCTCTCCTTTTTTTCAATTTGTACATTCTCATCAAAAAACCACATAATGATAATTGGAAGATATATAAAAAGTTATTTTAATAATAAAAATACACAATCTCTTAAAAAATATTCATCTTTCTATTGAAATTATACTGACAATATTTTAACAAATTGAAATAAGAAATCCTGATATCTCTTAGCATTTCAGTTCCAAATTTCAAAGTTAATTGTTTATTTTATTTAGAAAATATTTTATATCTAACTGTATAAAGCATTCAATCATTTTAAACAAAAAAAAGGAGCACTGAACAGCAATATTTATAAAACAAAGTTTTATTTCTCAGGGAATATATGCAGCTGATATTTCAAATCATCTTCAACCATTTTGATAAAAAGAAGAGATTAAATTTTAATTTATTCTTCTTACTAGAAATATCAGGGATCAACATGTTTGCAATGAACATACACCTCTGATACTATAATCCATTAATATATAGCACTTTTTGGTAGATAATGAGGAAGTCATCTTAATAAATAAGCATTATTTAGTTATATAAAGGAAAAATATTATCTATATATTATATTGGCATTTAATAAACAATAAAAATTTGTACTGCAGATTATATCAGGTGTGTAAATATGAAACCAGAATTTGCCCATAGATGGAGCCACCTGTCAATGTACCTTTTGTCAAACCGCATCATCGGCGCCAATGTTTACTTTTGACATCTGTCAAAACATCCAAATCAAAACCATACAAGTTTCATACAATAACGCATGTTTTTTACATGTTAAAAATGTCAACTTTTGTGCCTACAAGTTACGATTTGCGGACATCATTGATTTTTTGTTATCATTTGAAGAAAACTGCTGCAGAATCACATCGAATGCTTGTCGAAGCTTACAGTGAGCATGCTCTTGGTAAATCACAATGCTATGAGTGGTTTAATAAATTCAAAAGTGGTGATTTTGACGTAAGAAACGAAGAACGTGGAAGACCACCAAAAAAGTTTGAAGACAGTGAATTGCAAGCATTGTTGGATGAGGATGATGCTCAAACGCAAAAACAACTCATGGATCAATTGAATGTGTCACGAGAAGCCGTCTCCATATGTTTAAAAGCCATGGGAAAGACCAAAAGCTGGGAAAATGGGTTCCACATGAACTGAATGAAAGACAACAGGAAAATCGAAAAACCACTTGCGAAATGCTGCTCGCCAGATACAAAAGAAAGTCATTTCTCCATCGAATTGTGACTGGCGATGAAAAATGGATCTATTTTGAGAATCCAAAGCGCAAAAAATCTTGGGTTGATCCAGGACAACCATTGACATCGACTGCAAGGCCAAATCGCTTCGGACGGAAGACAATGCTCTGTGTTTGGTGGGATCAGAAGGGTGTGATTTATTTTGAGCTGCTAAAACCTGGTGAAACCGTAAATACTAAACGCTACCAACAACAAATGATCAGTTTGAATCGAGCTTTGCATGAAAAACGACCAGAATATGATAAAAGGCAACACAAAGTGATTTTGCTTCATGATAATGCACCATCACACAAAGCAAAACCGGTCCAGGAAACGTTGGAAGCACTTAATTGGGAAATACTTTCACATGCGGCTTACTCGCCAGACTTGGCCCCGTCCGATTTTCACTTATTTGCATCGATGGGGCATGGACTTGCTGAGCAGCGCTTCACTTCCTACGAAAATGTACAAAAATGGCTTGATAACTGGTTTGCCTCAAAAGAAGAACAGTTTTTCTGGCATGGCATCCACGCATTGCTGGAAAGATGGGAAAAATGTATAACTAATAATGGCTAATACTTTGAATAAAATATTCTTAACCATTATCATATGATGAACGTGTACTTTTTACTAAAAAATTCCGGTTTCATATTTACACACCTGATATATGAAGTTCATGTTGCAATTTTGAAAGATTGATATTTTTCTAATAATTTATTAAAATTATAATGAAAACCTGAAACTGATCTAGAGAAAAATGTATTATAAATTTAAAAAGCACTTAACCTTCTGAATATTAGAGAGAAATATACTCAATAATTATCATTAACCATTAGATTTTAGCATCAATTTTTAAGCATTCCTGAAATAAGCTTTTTATTGAATGGGAAAAAATAGTCTGTAGGATAAATGCAATTACCACTATATTACAGGATGAAAAAGTTTCCTTAACAAAAACTTATTTTAAAATCAATTTTTATTTTAGAAATTTGAATAAAATTCTATTTTTTACTTATTAAGAGAAATGCCTTATAATTAAGAGTAATATATCACAGTATTTTTATTCTAGATTTACAACATATGTAGACACAGTGGTGCAGACTTTTAATTTGTGTCATGAGTCAGCATTTATTAATATTTAAATATTTACATAGTTTTTCATAAAAATTATACAGAAATGAACAATCATTTTGATAAAGAATATATAAAAATATTTTTCACTGTAAACAAAGTACATACTGTATATAATTCTTTTTATTTATTAATATAAAATAATACAGGGCAAAAAGGTACTTTTGCATGTATACACACACACACGCACACGCACACACACACACACACACAAAGATGCATGTAGTACATGCACTTGAAATTTCTGTGATTGCCGTAATAATTGATTTCCTGGATATAAGAAGTAAGATTTCTTTCTATTTACAGTGGAAAAAAAATCAAATAATTTTTGTCTTAATTGACTATAAATTTATAAAATTTATTAAAAGCAATGATGAATCTTAGATGTGATATCTGAAAGATTATAAATATCTCAGATATATTACTTCATTATATCTTAAACATTTACAATTTAATTTGATGTTAATTTTATCATCAAATTAAAAATTCAAATTTTGTAATAATATGCTTATGTATATAATAATTTATTATTCTTATGAAATTTATTTTTATTGTAAAATTAACCAAAGAAATACAATATGTTTGACTTACATAGTTATCCAAAAAATTTCCATGTATATGGAAAACTACATAAATTCAACAATGTTCAAATTCAATATACAGGGTGCGCCAGGTAAATCCGGACAAAATAAACAATTTAATTAAACAAAATTTTATTGCAGAGGAAACTATAAATTTCTTACTAGCACCACCCTCTTCTAGCTTCAACCAAATAGTGGAAATATCTCTAGAATAGAAACCCCCAATGGGTGAAACATTTATGTTATTTCTAACAAAAACACAATTCTGAGGATCCCTATCAGAAGTAAAAGTAACTAACTTACAAGGATTTAACTGTAAAAAAGGTATTTGGCCCTTATAGTGGCTCTTGAATATGAGTGAGGTCATAACAGCCCCCACAAATAACCGACCCAAAAGGACAGAAGCAACTCGGGAGTGCTGGAAGTTAATTTGGATAACCCTGAAACCCATAACACTACTTGTGCCTAAGGTGAAGCAGACTTCCATGCCCCCTCCGAAGACTGGGTACCAGAAGGTTAGGAGCACTTCCGGAATCCCGATCCTTGTCAGCAAGCCCAACCAGTTCATGCCCCTTTGTAGGGGCAATCACCGAAGCTATCGGCCGTCAGATTTGGAATTAGGATCCAAAAGTACCTTGAAGGTCTCTTCGTTGACCCCAGAAAGAGCCTTAAAATTGGCTGCTTTGATTGCCCTAGGCGAAGCAAGATCTACCATCGTAATGATGCGCTGTCCCTTCGCATCCTTGCTTTGACCCAGAACTTTCCAGTTCTCAGTTTTGAGTCCTGGATTATAAGTCCTGAGGCAAGCCAAAAATTTATTCACATCCTGTGTGTGGATATTCTCCGTGCGGTATGTCACTTTCATGGTCTTGGGAAGGTCTTTTGGAGGAAAAAACCCTTAAATAAATTCCTGCTCAAGAGCACACACATCCAAAAGTTGAGTGAGCCACTGACAGATGAACTGATTTATACAAGTATAAATGAGTTCATCATTGTCCAAGATATAGCCCCTGAGCATTGGCAGAGGTTTGCCCGAAAGAGTTCCATCTATTCTGCTCAGGATTTTCCCTTGTAGAAGATAGACTTCATCGGCCATCATCTTGGAGTCTGGGTAGCCCTCCTTGATGATGGCCATCTGAAGGGAAGTCAATGCTTCTGAGTATAACTCTGGCTGAGAGAACAGAGTCCTTTTTGCAAGTCTACCCTCTCCAGAAGAAGAGGTAGAAACTGCAGATCTATTCTGCTTGCCAGCACCAGAGGTACTGAAAAGAGGATCAGATAAAGCTAATTGGGAAGTGTGACCCAGTTGCTGAGAGCCACATGTACCAGCACCTTCCCTCCTAGCCCTCTTCCGCTTTCTCCTAGCTGCTGCTCCAGACAATCTTGTCTGTTGTGGACTAAGTTTACTCGTGGAAGAGGAAGAAGCAGAGGTAGACTGCTCCATCGTCCCACCACCCAGGGATATGCTGGTAACCCTAGCCCTCTCAACAGGTATACTGGAACTGCCAACCCTGCAGTGGGGCAGTGAAGCAGTCCCCTGAGAAGAAATGTTTTTGTCATTCATGCGACAAATACTGGAGGAAAGGGTCACTACCCAGTTATCCTCCAATATGGATGGAAGGCTGACTATGACAAGGTTTCGCCATGACAAGGTTTCGTTATGACAAGGTGTCTTGAAAGATCATTCGGAACACTGCATCTTTTACTACCCCAGTACCACTCAACTCTCAGCACAATGCATTACACCTTAGTTTAGCAGAATTCCTTTAGGTAACAGGGTTTTGTACTGAACTTTAGAGGATGAAGTTCAGTACAAAACCCTGTTACCCCCCACCATGCGGAGTTGAATTTTGAGGGGACAGAGACACCATAATGGCACAGTATCTGGAAAAGTAAATCGCAGTTCTAGGTAGTTAATCCAGTATGCTCCCAACTTCATCTCCAATGAAAAATGGTTCATTGCATCTCCAAATTGGAATCCACTAGATCAGCACTTCTCAAAGTGTGGGGTGCTACCCCATATGGGGTCACGTAACAAAATTTGGGGGTCACAGAAATTTTAGCAAATGTTTTAATTCGTATTCTTAGTTTATATATCTCTAAACCTAGGATCACACGACATCTCACTGTATATCAACTAATATGCAATGAGAAAGACAAGACACAACAAAATGAAAAATGGCATTTATGAAATCCCAGTTGACAATATATCAAGGAACCATTGGGAAGTATACATAGGAGCAATGAAAAGAAATCTAATCAAAAGATTGAAGGAACATATTGATAAAAGAGACATTGCCAATGGCAATTCCACAACAGCATTGGCTAGAACTTGCTATGAAAATGATGTCTTAATAGATTGGGACCAAGCATAGGTGGCAAAAACAGTCCGTTCGAACAGAGAGCTAGCTGAAATCTTGGAAATAATCTCAAGGATAGACACAGAAAATATAATCAATGACAACCTTCTAATAGATCCACCACCTACATGGATTTTTGCCCTCCAATAGCAAGCCTTTAATGTAAAACCTTTTTTGATTTTTATTATTTTTTATTTTATTATTTGTTTATATTATTTATTTTTCTTCATTGATCTTTCGTTTTTGACTTCACATACAATGATGTTCTAAAGACATAAACGTATTATAATACATTTGTGTGTGTTTACAGTTTAAATGAATTTGATTGTTATATATACTATTATAATCAAACTCATTTTTTGATTGTAATAGTATATATTACAATCAAATAATCATCTTCAAATAATTTCTTTGAAGATGGTTAATGTAATAACCAAAAGTATTATGAATAAAAATGTTTTTAGTGTATGACCAACTGCGTAATGTGCTGCGTTCAGTAGTTTTAAGTACTAATCTATTCCCTAATTCCTTAATGTTGTTAATAATGCTCTCAAAGTCTATACATTTGCTATGTCTATCTTTGAAAATGCATTTGCTCAGCAAGAGCAAATGCATTCTCAAAGTCTATATATTCCATATAGAGTGAATGTGTGTTTTTTTTTTTTTTTTTTGGTTTTTTTTTTTTTTTTTTTTTTTTCTTTGGGTTGATTTGAAGAAAAAATTT
Organism: Olivierus martensii; assembly: GCA_000484575.1. Lineage (NCBI taxonomy): Eukaryota > Metazoa > Arthropoda > Arachnida > Scorpiones > Buthidae > Olivierus > Olivierus martensii. Next base: position 41,350 of record AYEL01072918.1, read on the forward strand.
TTCAGTTAATTGATGATATATATACACTCCATTGTTGAATATTCTTTCTGGAATTCAGCCTATTCTCTTGATTAGTTTGAATTCAGCACTTATTTTAAACTTCTTATGAAAATTTTTGTGATTATTTTATGATATGTTTTTTCGTGTCACAGTCGAAAATAAACATTGAGACACACAAATAAACAACATATAACAAGTTTTAATTTTCCATCTCAAACGTAATACAAGATAACATTAGGAGACTAGAATGATATGAGTACCGACTCGGATGCACAACAAAACGAGAAGGAGTGAAAGTACTAGATGCGATGACACCAGGACACGATCTCCCACAGGGTGCACCCGACTCTAAAGGCACTTAACTGTTGACACACCTGCACATCATCTTCATGACTTCCTATAGTGGCCATCTGGATGCACTTGACTTTATTGAACATCACCCGACCCTAAAGCCAATAATACTTTACTTTTAACTGTTGACACACCCTTGCATCATTTTTATAATTTCTTACAGTTGTGAGGGCCGGGAATTTGCCCCTTCCCCGAGCAGAGACAGAGGGGAGAGATGCGAAAAAAAACAACGACGAAGAAATACGACGACATTGTAGATGGTATTTCGATCAGCCTTTGCAACCTTTGTCCCTAATAACAAGAAATTGCTAAAAATGTTTACATCAGGTGTCTGACGAATAGTCACGAAATTGACACCTGGCTTGGTGAAGGTTCGAGAAATAAACATCATCTTTCCTCTCCTGGGAAAAAGGTGAACAAAAAGGTCACGGGATTTAAGAGATAATGTTGTCCGGGACCGAGGCACTTTTTCTCTGGTTTGTCTCTTGGACAAATAAAGAAAAGCTTGGTCCTAACCCTTGCTCTTATGGTCCAGCTCCTCATCATAATCCAATTATCATATTTGTACCGTCCAAGCTACAGCGATAGTTAGAAGATTGTCATATCCACTATCGTTCCAGCAACAGCGATAGTTAGATTTTATTAGAAGCTAGAGGATCAAATGCCAAGTGGTCGTTCGTCATTCTTCATGACTCGGAAGAGAATGAATTATTATTGCCACGCAGTCAGGATTATATGTGAAGAGAGACTTTTTTTATAATTGTTTCTTTAGTGAACTATATAACTTCATGCATGAGCCCATCATTAAGTATGCCGACAATGCTATTTATGTTAATTCTGTTAGTTCATCAACAGTGTCCTAAAGACTATACTCGATTTGGACTAAAGACTTTTAGTGTCAAACATCATTGTCAAAGCTGCACTGTGTTATAAACGTCCTCGGATAAAATAAGTACAGGTACCTCTCTTTCTGTTGTGTGCAACAACTGTAAAAGTACTTATGTACTACAGTCTCTCTCTCTCTCTGTTAAAATAAAGAAGGAAGCAGTTAAATTCATAACGTAATCTTTATTGGCACTGGTCAATTTTGTTACTTATCCTTACCCACACGTGTCGTTCTCAGCCGCAAGGTCAGCCACTTGTCGGGCTTCTCTGGTCTATGCACACATTCCACACTTGCCCTTACACATACGCCATATAGTGGCCAGTTAGTGGTGCTTAACTTTACCAGACATAACACTTCTCTCCACTTATAGTTGACAAAAAGTAGTATCATGGATGGTCTCCCGTGACTTCACATACAATGATTTTGTTTAAACTGACTGACCAATGTTTATCCTAATTGGCACATTTACAATTTTAATTTCAGAGAACTATTTATTACATAAAAAGAACAATAATTTTTACATTATATAATTTATACTGACATTATTAGTTATGTATGGCTAAATCTTTGCGATGGCCTACTATACCACCCATAATGCGTGACTCTTGAACTTAACCCCAATCTGGGTTATGCAAGACTGTCTACCAGTTTTAGAGGGACACCTCTAGTAGAATTCTTTGACTGACCCTTAGATTCATGATTCACAATACGTGATTCAAAATTGTCGTCAAAAAAAGCAAATACAGGAGGATGTAAATGATCTTTTAAATAAAAGCCTAGAAGCCTATTTTCTCAGGCCATTTCTTAGATTCGTGATTCACAATATGTGATTCAAAATTGTCGTCAAAAAAAGCAAATACAGGAGGATGTAAATGATCTTTTAAATGACTGACCCACAATTGATTGATATGGACTTTTCTAATGATATTACTTGGATTAACCATTACTAACAAGGGGAGCTTGCAAACCGGGTAAAAACGAAAAGGAACCAAACTTTATAAATAAAGATAGTAACGATAGATAGTTCAATCTGTCGATTATTAAGAGGTATAATTCAAATATAAACGCTTAATCAATAATCAAATTCGGGATACATTCATGACACGGAAGAGAAAAATGCGGTGTGAGGCGGTCCATCAAAGTGTATCTTTCCGCCGACTGCCGCTATAATCGGTGTAAAGATACGTTTCGAAAAAGGTGCGCTTTTCTCGGAGCATGCCTTGTTAGTCATTCTGACTTTTATAGCAAAACTTCGGATAAAAGCTCATTTCTCGAACTTTTATCGGAAGTTTTGATTTTAAACTTTTTTACAGCAAAACTTCAGATAAAAGCTCATTTCTCGAACTTTTATCGGAAGTTTTGATTTTAAACTTCGAAATTTAGTTTTTAAATTTTGTTCAATATTCTATAAATATATGTAAAATTTAAATATATAAATATACCGGTATGTATATATATTTATACCGTGAGTTTTTCTTGAAACCGAAATCTGATTTTTGGCATCGAGCCACTTCTGATGCATATATCGTGTCAAGAATCATTGGCTACGAAATTTTTTTTTAATTCTAATGGCCATGCGTTTGAATGTATTGGCCGTTTTGAACGGATTCAAATCAGTGAACGTTTCCCGCTCTTCCGAGGTGGCCCGAGCGAAGAGTCGGCCGACCCCGGAAGAGCGGAAGATGGCCATAAGCAGCCGAGGAACAGTCAGTTTCGGACCAGCGGTCAAGAGAATAAGTTCCGTCGATTACTGGTGCACTCAAGGGTATTTATTCTTTAAGTTCTTTTAGTTTCTTAACTATAATTAAAGTTCTGTTTTATAATTTATTAATGTAGCTTTATTTACAGACTATTTTACGCTCGCAATGTGACTTTATTGCACGTGAAAATAATCTTCTACCCTGTTAATATGGAGGGTATAGCCCACCCGCCTTGTTCTCTGAGCTTTTATGTGACAATAAAAAGAAGGAAAAAATATGTTAAAGGAAAAAACATGCTGAATTTATTTTTTACAGACAATACTATGATAATCAAAATAAAAAAATTTCAGACATAAGATAAATTGACATCTTGCGCACTTGATAAATCTTATTTCATCAGGACAATTAATACATGTGAGAGAATCTGTACATAAAAATTCAAAACATGCTTGTTTAACGTTAGAAAATTGGCAACGATTATCTGCTATTCCGGCTGATCCCAAGAATACAATATTAGAGGTCTGAATATATCGTATATATGTAAATCAGGTAAAATTTAAAATGTTGCTAATTTACTTTTTATATAATACTATAATATGTACATAATTGTCCAACATTTTTTCCATAATTAGTGTGCAGCCTTTTCTGTGCAAGAAACATCGTAAAATATATGATTAAGTTATTCATTAGTTGATGATTAACATTTTTTTTAATACTTATGCATTGTTTTCCGTGTGCGGTTCTGTGGTTTGTTGTTACAAAAGCGCTGTTTCTATTTTCAGCTTTTTAGCACATTCTATCACGTGCTGCCATGGCATTGGTAAATTTTCTGATGTTTTCTCAATTAGTATTTTTTTGTGCTTTTTCCTCTTGACTATTTCCAATGTTTCAGAAACTAAATCCTGTTTCATATTTGGTGCTTGTTTGATTATCTTCATCGTTCCCCAGTGCACTTTTATGTTCGATGCATAGCATTCTGCCGCCAGGGCTGTAGTCTTGTTGCCATTTCTTATGTCCCTTTGATGTTCCTGGAGTCTTTCTTTTAGGGTGTGGCCGGTAACTCCTATATATGAGACTTTTTGCTTTGTATTTATATTTTCTACCGGGATACTGTAGATTCCCGACTTTTCGTTTTTTGGTATGGGATCTTTACAATTCCTAAGTATGTTGAAGTTTGTTGCCGCTCTTTTGATGGCCATCTTCTTACCTTTTAATCTTACTGTCTGTTTTATTGCTGGATTCTTAGATAGCCTATATTGTACTTTAATGTATTCTTTGTTATCTTGTGCACTTATTTCATGTTGCTGGGCTGTTTGTCTTTGTTGTAAGTTGCTGTATATGCCGATGCTTTCTTCTACTTTATTCTTTATGTCCAGTATAAACTTTTTATTATACTCTAGGAACATCAAAGAACTCAAAGAACCTTATTCTCCACAGTTATAAACTAGATGTCAAATGACATTAAGGTGTTTGGTTATAATCAAATTAAGGAAATAATTGTAACCAGGATAGAAAGATGTTTTTCCCTGGGAAAATGATCAATTTATTTACTGAAAGGGATCAGGAATTTGCCCCGAAACAGAGACGGGATTTGGCAGTCGGTTGCCAAACTCCAAGGGAGAAAAACGCAGTTTAAATCAGTACTCGCCTGAAAGAGATCGAAATTATAACGACAACTACTCATCAAGCTCTTGTTAATTCTACATATGAAGAAGTCTAGAAAAGAGCGGAGCACCTATTCTGGGAGAATCAATGTTCATTTAAGAGACAAAAATAGAAGCCATCTGATTAAAAGAGACATTAAAAAAGATTCAGTGTCATCCTTGATTCGACATGCCTTGAATAACAACTTTGTCATCTTCAGTTCGTATGCTAGGAGGAGTCGAAACACTCAATAAACGCAACTACTAACGAAGCGAAAAAAAAAAGAAATTAATTTTTAACTCTCTATATTTTAAAGATATTTATCCTCCAGATATGTTCAGAGCTTATGTACTTTTGTAAACTCTTTCTCTAATAAAGGAAGTTGTTTGTTGTTACAAATGTAGTCTCTATTGTCATTGTCTAAATCTCATTACCTGTCCTTACTCACTCCACAGACTGCAGTTAGGTTATAAGTCTGTTCATATTGTCCTTAGAGACCTTACACATTCCATCATATTAATGATATATAACTTGAGATTTGTATATGCTTTTAAATTTATGATTCTGTAATTGATTAATACTTGCTGAAGATGTTTGAGAAAAAAGCTGAAAATTTCTCAAGGATAAGTAAATGATTAATTTTATCCATTGCACAAATTAAGGATAAAACATTAATTTAGAGTCTTAGAGATGTTAAAATAAAATCTGAACTAGCTTATAGGACCTTAAGTAAAATTAAAATGCAGGAGTGCTTTTGGACTGGACTGCCCCTCATCAGCTGTACAGAGAAAGTGAGCGTCAGTAGGAAAACCTATCAGAGAATGGGACATCTGTGAAAACAAGTGTAAATTGTAATTTAAACTCCCAAGTGTCAGGGAGATGGTTGGAACAAACAGGTTGTGTAGATGGGATAAAATGTTAGGCAAAAGGGGGGCGAATAGGGTGATACCAAATACAGAAGTTTACGTTTGCACATTAAAATAAAATAAAATAAAAAAATTAAATACTATTACAATGGTATTTAATACTTTAGCAATGCAGTGCTATAGTAAAAACCTTAAATACTATAGTTCTGTTGATCAAGCAGGTACTCCCAAGCACTAGGTATAGAATCCTTATCCCGAGAATTGACTAGATTTTTATCCTTGCCGCAGTGGTAAATGTTCCAAACTTCTCGAAAGATGGATCTCAACTCATTACAACGTAGCAGATCAATGATTTTTAACCTTGTCCCATAATAACACACCTGTCTTTAGACTAGGCTGATTGTGCTAGAGCCATACTTTTTGTTGCTGCTAACGTCGTACCAATGCTGTTGCATACATTCTTTCAAGCGTCGTCGGGTTATTCCGATGTAATAGCTTACGGCGCCGGTTAGAGAATCGACTAGCAGTATCTTGTATACCCCGCACTTCTTGGCATTAGGCCTAGTTTCCTTATCGTTGCATATTCAGAGATATGATAATTGTGTTTTGCCATAAATATACTAGACACTTTGCGGCACATAGGGTGTTGCGGGACAGATAGGAAGTGCTTGGTCGGAGTTTCTTGGTTGGGTGTGGTAACGTCAACAGGAGCGTATAATGTGTTGGGCATTTTATGTTGTTTGGTGTGGATCTTGCGGACTAAGTTGTCGAATTTGCCACCAGGATATCCATGGGTTAATGCCTCCTTGAGAATCTTAAGTTCCTTTACTACATCCGCTTCTTCTTTACAGAGTTTAAATGCTCGCCAGATAAATGCGGAGATGCTAGCGTCCTTGTACTTAGCCGCGTCTTTGGAATGCTCGTGAATGAGGATTAGTCTGCCGCTGGGTTTTCTATAGATGAAATAGAAAATGATTCATCCTTTGGGACCTAGTTGTCAATTTGAACTTATAGATGTTCCTAACATATATTAGACTTAAGTTCCTGGAAGAGTTATACATATCAAATTCATAAAATATTATGTAATTATTGTGGTATTTGTATAAATAGCATACCTTCTGTACAAATTAGAAGATCATAATAACTATTATAACAGGATACAATACATACTGTATATAGGCTTTATAATATATATTAGCAAATAGTTCACTGTTGACAACGTCTTCAATAACGTCATAAAGTCCCATTATAGTATTATTTTAACAATTATTATGACACTACTATTTATAATTGCAATAGAGCATTGTACATGATCATTTAAAAGAAATATTTTATATACCATAATTTATATAAAATTGAATTTATATAAGTTGGGATGTCTGTATTATGTTTCTATTAGTAATAGAATATTTTTTTTAATGAAAAGATTGAGAGAATATATCCAGTTCTTAAAATATACTGAAACTCAATTATTACTTAGACATTTACTTATATTAATAAATTCATTTTTTTAGATAAAAAGATAGTCATTTCTGAAAGCAAGAGTATATAAGAACATTTATAATAAGGATTTTAAGTTTTTTGCCAATATCTAATTTAAATATATTTTTGAATTCTTTAAACGTAACTTAATGGCTTAGTTCTAAAGAATATAAATAAGTTATTTATGATGTAAAATTAGATTTTTGATTTAATGATAACTTGATTGAATTATATAAGAAAATTTAAAATTTTTAGACTTAAATATATTTATTAGTACTTTATTACAAAATTTTATGTATAGAATATCAGCCAAAACAAAAAATATGATTTTAGGCTATTCTTTACACAAAAATTATTAGAAGTATTTTATATTATTCAGTTAATATTTTTTGAGATTATTATCATTGATCCAAATGATTGATAAATAGGGAAATATAAAATTAAACATTTTATTTATAATTAACATTTTGATTAAATATTTTATAAATGTATAGGTATTGATAAAGAATATGATGCAGCAATGGAGGAAATAGAAGAAACAAAAAAAGAATTTGAATCTTACCTAAGAATACAGAGGAATATTTTTAGTTGTAAGGTAAAAAATGTTTAAAAATTAACCTTTCTCTTAACACTTCATCAATGCAAGACTAGAATCTTAATTTTATGTAAATTTTATTAAACTGCATGGCTATAGTAATGCTCTAATATTTATATTTCTAATTGCTTATTTTTATTTATTATTTGGAATAAATCCCATCTGAAACTTTTACTGTATTTAATAAGGCCATATGCTATTAAGTGAATTTTTTTTTTTTTTTTCAAAATTTTTTTATTAATATTCAAATTATTAAGGGGAATTATATTAATGAATATTTAATGTTTTGTATGCATAATTGATAATAACACCAAAAAATCATACCTCATCCATCATTTCTCGTTAGAATTCTATTTGATTATTTGATTTTATTTATTATTCTGGGAATATTTTTTTGTTTAAAAAATTTTTATATATTAGTTTGATTTTCTCATTATATATAGGAAAAATAAAAAATTTAAAAATACCTAAATGAGTTTTTGTAAAACACATTCATTTATTACTGTTTATGGCTTTGTAGCCATCAATCATTTACTATTATTGACTTGAAGTACTGTTATTGTTAAGTCATGGTTTCAACTGCATATATACTAGAATGAATGATCAACAGTAAATGAATTATAAATTAAAATAAATTTATAAATATAATTAATATTTATTAATTTCATAATATTTAGTCATAATTGCATTGTTATAGTGTAAATTAAAACAATTTTCTGATAGGAAAATAGATCAAAAGCATAGAAAACAAATGGAGATGAGCATGGTTTTTTCTCCTAATAGCCTGCTAATTAGAGCTGTCAGATATTTATGTTAGACACTCTTCACATTTTATTTATTAAATATTATTCTGCAAGATAATAATTAGAAGAAAAATAAAAGATTATTAGGTTATGAAAATGGCAGATGCCACAATTCAGTAGAATGCAAACAAATGATATAATGAAGTAAATTTATTTTAACTAACATGAAAAAAATTAGTACTAATTAATGAAAATAAAAATTTTTTAAATTACATAAACTATTTTTCAATATTAATGAAGATTAAAGATTTTATAAAAACAAAAATGAAGTGTAGAGAATTAAATTCTTTTGCTGGGCCAAAATTTCCAAAATTTTAAATTTTTTTACATCATCATAGAGAGTATTATTAACATAAGATATTCCAAAAATTTCAGCTAGATATGTTAAAAATAAAGAAAATATGATTTTATATAAATATGCAAATATTTAAAAAAATTATGAATCTTAATGCATGTTTAGAGAAATCAAAACTATAAATCTTATGGCAAAAAGTGTTAATTTACATTTTATTATGCAGTAAACCCTTGCCAAACACGATGGTTATGTCATTAATACATTGTGCGCACGGCAAAATCGTGTTCCACAAAGTTAACTTTCTATGGAAACAATGTGTTAGGTATTCTTCAAATTAAGAAAGTATATATAATTTAAACAAACCTAAATATTGTTGTAATTAAAAGGGAAAGTGAAACAAATGTTAATTGAAAGGATTTTTATTAATGCTTAATAAGTAGGTACATGATACAGTTATTTTTTAAAAAAGCTGGTGATTTTTGCTTGGGACAATGACTGACACAACTCTTTAAAAGTTTCATGGTAAGGAGTGCAAAGTTTTTCAATGCCTCTCATAAAGTATTCTTATGCTTGGTTCATTTATAGCCTGATCTCTTGCAAGCGATGAAACATGTGTACCATTTTTCAACTTATCTAAAATTTCAGTTTTCTGATATAGTGTCAAAACTTTGCCTCTTTTTGCTGCTTTATCATCATCATTCTTTCCTCTTAGATGTAATATCGAATTTTTGAAATTAAAAGAAATACAAACGAAAAAGGAGAAGAGGATAAACATTGATAAATACGTGATCACAGCTCTGCTAATGTGGAAATGATCGCAACTCGGCCTGGGTCACTCAGCTTGTGGACAGAGTCAAGCAGAGTTGTCAGATGCACAAGTGGGTATTATTGCAGATACCCATGTGCTCATTGGCATATTGCATATGAATGAAATTCTAGTGTTGGACAAATTAAATGGAAACAAGTAAGATAATGCGTATGTGCAAAATTGCATTCTGCAAATCTGCACTCAGCAAGGGTTCACTGTAGTACAATATTATATCGTATTACTTCGAATTTAAGCTGCAGTACGATTTTAAAATTGGAAAAAATAAAAATGATTTTATAATAGGTATTGAAATAAGAAACATTTTTGTTTACTTAAATAGGTACTAATATACATAATAAGCAATTTTTATTTACTTAAATAAGTACTAATATATAAATAAGCTACCTAATTTATTGAGAATCTTCTTCAGATATACTATCACTTTCGTTTTTTTAAAATAGCGCCATGTCTCTTGTCCCAAACATATTCTAATCAATCTTTCATCAATTCTGTTGTCATCCATGAATTCTTTTGTGCTCGAACATAACACTTTTAAGAAAATTTTTCTTGGGTACAGTTTTTTGTTTAAAATAATAAAAGGTGGCAATTTGTCGCATCAGCGGTTATAAACAGCATTATAGTAATTTGTGATTTTTCTTATAATTAAAATAGATACAACATAATTCTACACAGCTATTATTAAACAGCAACTGGATTAAATCAAAATTACGAATGGGGAACCACTGAATAAATGCTTATCAACGGTCGTAATACTATGCGCATGTATAGAACGTAAAGCAAAACCCCGATTGTTGGGGAGTGAGAGATCAGGAGAAATAAGATGATAAAATATTAGCTTTGAATTTAAGTCGCACCCAAGTTTTACGTCTTAAAAATTTGAATAAAAAGTGCAGCTTAAATTCGATGTAATACGGTATTTTTATATGTTTAACATGGGTTGCCAACCTTTTATAATTCATGTGTCAATTTTTTAATTTTTTAGTTTATACCCCTTTTCTGCACTTTTAAAATATGATAATATGGATATATTTAACAGTTATGCATAAAATGATTTAATATATATATATGGTAATAGACCCAATAATATTGGCCAGCTAACGTCATGTGATCACTGTATGTAGATTAATGCTATTTAAGCAACCCAATTAGGTTGCTCAAATAGCATTAATCTTCCATCTTGGATTTTATATCAAATAATTTATGCCAATTACAATATATAAAATCAATTTCTAATAATCAATACCTATTTTTAAAACCTTCCTGTGTAAATCCCCTAACAAACAAAAGTTGTTTCATAAAAATCCATTCAGTCATACTTACGTTATAAGTGAACACATGTGCACAGGCATTTCAGCTTTATAATATATATATAAATGAATTGTATAAGAAATTTTTTTTTTATTTTTCTCTGGGGTCAGTGTGCCACTTCTAATCATGCAATGTGCCACTTTTGGTACAAGTGCCATAAGTTGGCCATCCCTGATCTGACATTTTAATAATTTCTTTTAAATGTAAATACAAATAATCACAGAACAAATACAATAGCCACTTTAAAATTAAACTGATTGATTAAATTTTTATTAAGTTTAATTTTTATTTAATTTTTTATTAAGTTTTACTAAGTGATTGTCAGGTTGGTGCAAAGTTAAAGATGTTTAGTAAAAGGGCTGTTACAAGGTGGTTCTTAAAAGATTCATTATCTGATGATATACATCTCCTTATATTATGTTTATTAAATTTTTATATTTTTTTGTTTTTACAATTAAATAACTAAATAATATAGATTAACTGTTTCTTAATATTGTAAATCTCCATCCAGCTAAAATTGCTAGATTCAATTATTTTTATATATACAGTGAAACCTCTCTAAGTGGATCAGTTTTGGACTGACAAGAAAATATCCACTTAACCAATGTCAAAAATTAGCATGCATATTTCATAGAAAACACCATTTCTATAATCTATGACAAAATTTTTATTATATATAAATAAATAAAAAAATTGTATGGTTGGCAAACTGGCAGCCATGGCTGATTTGCCAACAGCACAATAAAACTTTTGATGCTAAGAATGTACAGTATATACTATATAAGTTTTCATGTCAATTAATAAAAGTTTGCGTAGTATTGTATATAATTTTAATTTCATATTGGTTTATATTTTCAATTTTTTATTGTTTATGCAAGCAAAATACATTGTACAGTATACTGGAACTACTTTTTGTAACAGAGGAATATATATCTTGATTTTCACTTCAATTTCTTGAAAACTAAAATCCGATTTGAAAGCCAATTATAATCTTTGTAGAGTTCTCAAATGGCAACAATATTTTTTTTCATGTCTAATATTTTTAGTTTTCAAGATATTATGAAAACAAACTTGAAAATGCTTGTAATTTTCAATTCTTGCAACTTTCCATCACAGTTAACATTTCAGTTCCTTATCAGTCCACTTCTGTTATTGTCTGAAATTGTACATATCCCTGGCATAAACATTATTTAATGTTAAAAATCCTGATTCACTTAACCGATATTATCCACTTATGCAGTATCCACTTATCCAGACTCCTTAAATATTAAACTCTATGGAATCAAAATGGGACTATGAGAGTTTGATTCACTTAACCAGATTATCCAGTTATCCAGGATCCACTTAGCGAGGTTCGACTGTATATAATTCAAATTTCTGTTTTCATAAATTTTAATATCTTGACTTTCCTATGTCAAATTTTATCATTTCTTTAGTTACTATGCCAAATATTTAGTCTTTTTTTTTGCCAAATTTTCAAATGAATAATGAATAAATAAAATAAGTAAAATAATATAATAAATGTGAAAGACTAAATCAGGGGTTCTTCACCTTTTTGAAGTCACGGAACACTTTTGATTATAAAGAAAATTTGCGGAACACTATATCACTAAGGTTCATAAAAAAATACAAAATTATGCATGAACATGTATTTTACTAAAAATTATACATTACATATTAAATAACAGTAAAAAAAGCGCTTAATTAAAAAAGCATAGTCTTAAAAACTGTAAGTAACTTTTTTAGAAAAATGGAACATTTTAAAATCAAGTTTAATACAATACCTGAGCTAATTGTCTTTTGCAAATTTGAGCAATGTCAGATCTAATATGTGGTAAAGCTACCTTCTTTTCTTTATCAATATTAGTAAGTCTTGCGTTTTTTCGTTTTTATGTTCGTTATTAGCTGACATAAATATGATTATGAAAACTATAGCAAAATCTTAATTGCTTTTGTGGAAAGAGTTGGGTACTCGGCTAGGACAAAAATCAAAAATTCCTCAAAAGTTAATTCAGAGAATTTCAGTTTTACAGTATGATTCGTTAACAAGCTAACCAACTACAAAACTTTTATTTTTTAAAATAATATTTTACAAAACTTACATTTCTTTATACAATATTTTAATAAAAAAAAATTTATTTTATAGGCTTTTTTATTGACAAATTTTTTCTTAAATTGGAATAATCTATATTTTGTATCATGTCATTTTCAATGGAAAAGGTCAATTGGTTGCAATATAATCCTTATGTAAATTTTATTATTTTTCTGTTATCGTTTGTCTGCAGTCTACCGATTTATTGTGTACAATAAATAATCTGAACCTATATATCTTTATTACCGTTGGTTATACTATTTATTACATTATTGCATTCTTTTTGGTTACTGTTTATTAAATTGTTGCATGAATCCTTATTCTCTGGCTGGGGTGCCAGGTGGCCACTTAGTCTGCTCACCCTAAATTATGTATAAAAAATAATTCTTATTACAACAATAATAATATCAAAACACAAAATGCTCCAACGCCTTGTGTGGGTGCACCGCTTGATCGTATGTTCAGCCAGCCATGATTATAAGGTACCTATACAAAACACAAACCTAATCATATAAAAAATGAACTTTGTCAAACCAAATGCAATGAATCACTGTAATTACTAAGAATAGACTAGCTAAATAGTAAATTACTAAGACCTGCTTAGTAGTTTTTTCAAAAATGCAAGTATGAATCTTATCTACATTATAAAATGTGTACTGCACAATACACTAAGGACATTCAAGTAAGCCTTGCTTTGACTTTACAATATAAGCATCAAGGGAACTTATTTAAATAAATCCAAATATACTAGCCAAAATCTAGCCCTTGAATTACAACGGAATATTAATGATTGGAAATCATTTGAACTAAAGTTAGCGCCATCTGGTAATTATAAAAATAAATTATTTTACTAAATCTATGAGTGGTGCCATCTATTAATTAATAATTGAACATTAATTATTCCGTTGTAATTCAAGGGCTAGATTTAAGCCTTGCTTTCATACAGTGGGTGGCCAAATTATTATACTCAACAAAATTTATATAAATATATTAGCTTTAGTATACAGTATTAGATAAATTTCATTACTATGGTCTTTACAGATAAAGATACTTTCTGAATCATCATAAAAATCTTTGTATAATAATCATGTAATATTATAGAATTTTAATTGAAATCGGGTCATACGATATTTTAATTGAAAAGAAAAAATAGTCTATATGAAATTCCCGTTAAGATCAAAAAATTAAAATTGACTAAGTTAAAATACTATACGTTTTTTATTAGAAGTCTTGAATGTAAATTCTGCATAAAATTTGATTAAAACATCCAGCAATTTTTCAAGTTTCCGTGTTTATAATTATGCAGACCTTGAAAATAGATTTATTACAAGGAAAACTTATAATAGATTGAAGGCAAAACTGACAGATTTACAAATTCGAAATTCTTATAATTATTACAAATAATAGTGATAATTATTCCATATTATATGCGATCCAGTAAATGGTTTCAGAGATATAACATAGAAAATTCAGAAGATTGAATGCCATTTTTAACGGACGAATCTACAGGTTCGAAATAATTCTTTCAAAAATAATGACAGGATCTACAAACTTTGCAATTCCGGATTAAACATAAGAAAATATTTAATATAAATATGAAATCCGATTTTTAAATGAAATATTTTATAAAACTCCCAAGTTCTTTGGTAAATTTTAACTGTACAGTGATACCTCGGTTCACGAACACAATCCATTACTTGACCTTGTTCTTGATCCGAAAAGTTCGTAATCCGAATCAATTTTTCCCATTGCAATTAATGCAAACCAAATACTGTTTTTTGTCCTAGAAAAAATTTTTGACATGTTATGGCTTTATGTGTGGAAATTTGTCCTAGAAAAAATTTTAACATGTTATGGCTTTATGTGTGTAAATAATACCTAGAAAAAATTTTTAACATATTATGGCTTTATGTGTGGAAATAATACAGTTTTTTCCTAGAAAAAATTTTTAACATATTATGGCTTTATGTGTGGAAATAATACAGTCCTAGAAAAAAATTTTTAACATGTTATGGGTTTATGTGTGGAAATAATACAGAAATCCTACAAAAAATTTTTAATATGTTATGGCTTTATGTGTGGAAATAATACAGAAAGGAAAAGAAAACATTTTTAACATGTTATGGCTTTATGTGTGGAAATAATACAGAGAAAAAAAATTTTTAACATGTTATGGCTTTTTGTGTGGAAATAATAAAAAATACAAAAAGGAAATAAATATAACAGTAATATTAGAAGAAATAATTTTAAAATGTTATGGCTTTGTGTAGAAATAATACAGAAAGGAAATAAATATAATTTTTAACATGTTATGGCTTTTTGTATGGAAATAATACAGAAAGGAATTTTTCAACATGTTATGGCTTTATGTGTGGAAATAATACAGAAAGGAAATAAATTGTTATGGCTTTATGTGTGGAAATAATACAGAAAGGAAATAAATATATAACTGTATCAGAGTAAAGCATGTTTAACACCACCTTCACTAACACTTTTAACTTTTTTGGGACCCATAATAAGGGATAAATTTAATTAAATAAAAAAACTAATTGAGCTGGGCGAACTGAATTGCTGCTGGGGGCGAGGCTGTGTGCAGGGATTTGTGCACAGAGAGTCATGTGCGCTTCATGCACTCCGTGTGTATGTGTTCGTGAACCGAAGCATCGTTCGTAAAGCGAAACAAAATTTGTTCGCAAATGGTGTTCAAGACCGATTTGTTCGTGAACCGAGACGTTCGAGATCCGAGGTATCACTGTATATTAAATATTATTGCAATTCTTGATATCAATTCAGAGTTGCAAAATTCGCAAATCCTGTCATTATTTTCGAAATAATTGTGATACTACTTAGTAATTTGACACTGAACAGTGATTGTAAATAATATATCAAAGATCACACCAAATCATAGAACAATTTATAGAGAAAAGTGCAGTTATCGAAAGCATTATGAGAATATTACAGGATGTAACGAAAATATGAAATATAAAAAGTAATAATCTATGCTGTATGATATATTATTTAATTGCAAGTATTAAATAAATAATGGAAATATTTTGACATATAATAAATAATGGACATTTTTTGTGAATTGTTACATAGAATGAGCCTTATAATGCAGGAAAATAAATTTTTTGCAGTGTCACTATTATTAAGAAGCGATAAATTTTCCTGTAATATTTAGCACTTAATTTCAATAACTATATAAGTATTTAATCGATTTTTATGGCAATTCAAAATGATTTTGATGGCAAACGTTTTAATTTCTTGTTTTAATCATTCCAAGAATGGACACATACTGAAAGTAGACGATTAATACT
This sequence comes from Olivierus martensii, assembly GCA_000484575.1. Taxonomy (NCBI): domain Eukaryota; kingdom Metazoa; phylum Arthropoda; class Arachnida; order Scorpiones; family Buthidae; genus Olivierus; species Olivierus martensii. The sequence continues at coordinate 57,518 of AYEL01072918.1, forward strand.
TTTCAGAATTACTTGCTGGCGATAAATTAAATACATAAGATATCAGATATCAAGATATCAGAGATATATTTGCCACCTAATGATATGCAAAGTATGTTTTGGCCTCATCCGATAACTCGGCTTTCGTGAGATTTATAAATACAATAAATATAATACTAAGTACTTGTATGTTTATCTACCTTCAAATTTGAATACGTAAAATAAAGACCGCGAACAAGATAGGAGAGTAGTATATTCTCAGGCTAGAGGGGCGAGAATAGAGGTGATGACGTCACACTGTTGGTTTTTTGTTCAGATGGACAGTGGGACAAAGGTGACAGTGCTGTCACCGCACGCTGGCGAAAAAGAGCTGAACGACTGGAAGTATTTCCAGTGTAGCGCAGAGAGCGGATGGGCGCTATATTTATAAGTTGTAGAGAGAGGCAGAAGTGATGACGTCATACTGTTGTTTTTGTTCGTGTAGGGTAATTCTTTACTTTTCTAAATTTACTCTGCTCCACTTTTTCTTAGAATCCTTACATTGTTAACAATATTCCTTTCATAAGATTTGGAAAATTGGTTGCATTGTCTAAAAACACAGAGTTAATTAAGGATTGTTTACTGTCAGCGCGTGGCGGCCGAAAAACAAGTGAGCGATTGGAAGTATTACCGGTGTGGAAGAACGACAACCGATATCGCACCATAATTAGCTTGTGGGGACTGTTGTTTTTGTTCGGATATTGTCACACTGCTATAATTGGATAGTGTGGAAGAACGACAACCGATATCGCACCATAATTAGTGGGGACTGTTGTTTTTGTTCGGATATTGTCACACTGCTATAATTGGATCAAAGTTGTGCATAAATGAAGGTTCGGCGTTTAAAAGCTTCGGTTCTATTCTGAAAAAATATTGGTTTTAGCACCTATTTTTAAATAAAAGTTATTTTTATTAGAGAAGGTAAATTAAGAGTTAAAGGGTTAAATGAGTTTTCCCAGACTTCATAGACTACTAATATATATTGATTAATAATAAAAACTATCTAGGTGGATGAAAAAATGGCGGGAAGTTGGGCACTCATTAAAAATTATTTGGAGATGATATTTTTAGTATCTGAAATTTAAAGGATTAAACAAGTTTTTCCACAGACTTCATAGACCGCTAATATATATTGATTCATAATAAATATTATCTCTAGGTGGGTGACAAAATGGGGTGAAAATTGCCGCACTCTTATTTAAAATTATATGGATGCGATATTTTTAATACCTCAAATTAAAGGGTTAATGTTCGTAAAGCTTTCACTCTGAATTCGAAAACTTGAAACTCGATTAATATAAATTGCTTAACTTATAATAAAAATTATTAGGAGATCATGTTTTTAAAATATCTCAAATTAAAGTGTTAAAGTTCACAAATCTTTCACTCTGAATTCGAAATCTGTATGGAATGTGACAAAATGGGGGGAAAATTGCCGCACTCTTATTTAAAATTATATGGATGCGATATTTTTAATACCTCAAATTAAAGGGTTAATGTTCGTAAAGCTTTCACTCTGAATTCGAAAACTTGAAACTCGATTAATATAAATTGCTTAACTTATAATAAAAATTATTAGGAGATCATGTTTTTAAAATATCTCAAATTAAAGTGTTAAAGTTCACAAATCTTTCACTCTGAATTCGAAATCTGTATGGAATGTTTTTATATTAAACCTTGAATGTTGTAAATGAATGTCTTTGTTAAATTAGTAAAAATATTATATTTAAACTTTCTTATATTAATCCTTTAATATCATAATTATTTTTTATTTTATTGAAAATTTTTTATTTAAGCTTTTGACATCAATGTGCAAAAATAAAATATAAATCTTTATTGGAAATATAATTGCATGTATATAAAAATACTTTATATTAAACTATAAATACTTGTTTTCGCTAAAAATAATTTCTATATTAGATCTACGTATTCATGTCTTACCTTTGAGATGCTTAACCAACTTCATATACAGTAAGAAATCTTGGAGTTTCTTACTCATTTTTTCTAAGAATTGCTTTAACCAATATCTCTGCAGACTTTGTACTTTGCTAAATTTTTGGTGATCTGTATCTTACAGATGGTATTAAATATTTTCAATATTATCGTTTTAGTAAGAAATTATAATTTTTAAAATCAGAATTGTAAAAATATATTATATAAATCTTTAACTTTATTCATATTTAAGAACTTTATAATTTAAGTTTAATAATTTTGAATTGTTGCCTGGTAATAATAATCAATTACCTCGAAATATATAGTTATTTTTATTAGACATTTTAGCAAACATTTCTTTTTATTAAATACATCCGATTCTAATATTAATATTTCTGTGCTTTTATTCTAACATAAAAATATGTTAAAAACTATTTATATTACAAAATGTAAATAAATCTTCTTAAGATACTTGCCATTGATGAACAAGATTGTGATTATAATATTTACGACAAAATTCGACATAATTTCGATTCAAAGTGAACCATATTTTTGTTATGGGTGACCACTATAACTTGATATGTATGTTCTGTTTCAAATTCGAAATGGCACGTGGTATGTGACGAATCTTACTTCCTTTCTAGAAAGCTAATAATAACTTGTTTGTGTTGAGGACAATGGTCTTACATTTTATTCTACTTAATATCTTTTTTTCATCGGTTTCTCAAATTTAAACATCACCTAGATTAATAAGAATAAAGACAAAATTATATTGAAATTATAAAAAGACAATATTTTTGCATTTCATTGTGTTTTTGATAGAAGAAAGATCTTATTTTTAATATGACTTCTAAAATAATATTTTACACTTACCGCGATAAAATTTGTTAACAAACAAAATCAACCATAGTTTTACTTATGGCCAAACACTATAAGAGACGATTACTATGGATTAACTAGGAGGGATGTTCTGTCACGTGTTATACGCCCTTCCTGTCGATAAATGAAGACATCTTTATACTTGTAAGATGAGTATAGTAGTCAGGTTGTTTGAAAACTATTGTGTTTGAAATATAGGTTCCAATTTCTTCGAAAAAAGATTTTTTACTAAACATATCTGATTCCTATATTTCTATTTCAGTTTATTTTTATTCTGACATAAAATGTAAGTAAATTTATATTTCATTGTTTGAAAAAATTTTCAAAATCAAAACATATATTTATATTTTAACCAGGATTATGGCTGTTTCTGATTTATATATTTAATTAACTAAGAATATATTTAATTCGCTAGAATGAAGCTATTGTCAGAGATAGTATAGAACTGTACATATTTTTCAAGTTAAAGAAGTTTAAACAACGAAATTCGATTCTTAATGATTTAAAATATATTCCAATAAAAAATATTGAAAGTAAACGTTTTTTATGCAAATAAAATTGCTTATTTGTTACAAAAAATTTATCGAAATAAGTAAAAATGAATATCAAAATTATGTATTAGAAAAAATATAATTTAACATTTGCTATAATGTTCATAAATGAGAATCAAAATATTAAATTAATATTTATATTAGTTTTAACTAATCACGTCTTTGTGGAAATGAGTAATGAGGGTTTAACTTTCTCTTAATTCTTTAAAAATAATGTACGTCGTTTAATAAAACTTTATCTGCAAATAAACTTTATCCTACGACGATTAGGTGCTACCTACTCGTTTTTATAAAATATTAATGATTTATCCAATGACAGTAGATATAAATTATTTAAATAGCTTTTTTATTTTAGTATGACAGAAAATATTTATGGATTTAGCACCTGCATTTAATAATTAAAAATTCTTACCTTGATTGAGTTTATCCCTGTTTTGAACGTTATACTCTCACAACTTTATAAAACGAACTGACCAAAACTTTACAATAACAGGAAATTCTGAAAGTAGAGATAAGATAACAAGACTCACTTTCTCCTAAAGAGGAAATTTTAAATAATTATTTTATTGTAGGAATTTTAGAAAGGTAGGAACTGATGAACGAATATGCTTTTATATATCTTTTAAATTAGTAAAAAATAATGTTAACATTCACAAGCTCATATATTTTGGGAATGTTGGTAAGGAAGTATGCTGATGGCCATATGATAAAAGGCGTCCCAAATTATATCACTGATAATTCAAACACAATGAATATAATTACGGATGGAAAAAACTAGCGCAAATCTATCTGTGATACCGAAAATGAACAATTGGCGTCTACATCCAATATACATTCCGAATAACAATTAATGAATAGCGATAACAGAGATCTGTGATGTTTTACCAAAAAGAATAAAACTGATACATTTATAAACGCAGAGGTATTAAATTACGATATAACTATAATAATCGAATCCTGGATGGTAAAAGACAATATTGGGTTATTCTATCAGAAGAATAGATTGGCACAATGTGTAGAGATATTATTTTTGTTTTAAAGGATAAAAAGCCGCTAAAAGTAGTTTCATTTAAAAATAATTTTACTTGTTATCAAAGCTAATACATGTAAATTACTCATTTTTGTTATCTATTTTTCGCTGGATACATATGCATCTGACATTTGATATCGTGATTTTTTATTTCTTTCTTTCTCTTTCTTTCTTTGTAATAGAAAATAAACAAATATGGAGAAAGATATAAAAATTATACAATGTTTAGTATATACCTTAAATCGAATAAAGTATAAATATAGCGAATTAATAATTAGAGATAAAACCATCCCACTAAAGGTTTATAGACTTACTATTGTTAAATTATGGAAAAGAAATAACACAGATATGAATATTCCTATGGACTTTCGTCTTTATTAACTACTGTGCTTATTTTTTAAAAACAAAAATAATAACGCAATGTGTAAAAATGATAATCCTGCCAGATAATATATTTGCAGCTTTGAGAAAATTTTTTCGGATGTACTATAGACCATATCGCATATTTATTTAATAAGTTTTTAATTAATAATTTTACTCGTTGCCTTTCACAATCTTATAATCTACAAGTCAGATAGATTGCCATTATTATAACGCATTCTTTTCTTATAGTGTTTGAAAAAGCATTAGGTCAGACTTTTAAATTTCAATTAATAAATAAGCTACGTGATAGTAGACATTTTGTTGGAAACAATAAATCAACTTATACAATTTAACTGTTTATACTAAATCTTTGGATTTTATAGTCTTTTATGAAAATGTGCATTTACAGATTTTGTGTGATAGATTAATGAACGAATTTGATTTAGATGTGTGCATTACTGATTGAATTATTAAATTATTTCATACGAGATTCAATATAATTGCAATTAATAGACTGGAATTAGATCAGTATACGTTAGCAAATAGCCTAATGTCCGCTTTGGACCGACTTCTTTTTGCAGTGTGTGCTAACAGTATTTTTAATAAGGCTGATTCTATATGGGTTATACAGATGATTTTAAAATTATCAATACCAACATAAATTTCCACTGAGTGACACCAAGATAATACAGAAACGATTCGAGAATAATAATTTAAAATGAATGAGGATGAAAAATTTAAATTTATGAGATTTATATTAAATAAATGTATTTCTACGAGTAAGTTTATATTAGATAAAGGTATTATTGCGTTTATAAACAGTCATAAAGATCTAGGATTCGCTATAGACTATCTTTTAAAAATCATATTCAAAATCTTATTAAACAGGTTTATATAGCACTAGGCCTTATCTGGTAATTTTAAGTTTTACGAAAATTAAATCCTATACAAAATTTATAAGCAATGTTTAACCAATCAGTAAAGTAATTTCACAGATTTTATTAGCTTTTATAATACAAACAATAATGATGATAAGAATATCTTCTACATTTATGACAAGTTGGTTATTCTTCTCCATTTAATCTATCTGTGACATAAGTAGGATGGTAAAGACTAAAAAAGATGCTTAATATACAATATTTATTGCATTCCTCTTTTAGGATGAAAGAATGACATTTAACTCAAAACAGTGTCTAGTCTGGATATAAAAATGACTTTTCCTGGAATCCGAGCAGGTAAGGGTGTAGATTACTTACATTTTGCAAGAGGGACATTGTGCCTATTGCTTGGGACCTCCCCTAGGATTGAGGCCCACATGCATGGACATCGTTTCTGCAACATAGGGAGAGTATATATTAGATGGTTGTGCGCTATTAAAATAAATATATACTAACTTAAGGTCGTACAACATAAGGTTTAATGTCTTATAAACTAGCGTCTTTCAATCTGAGATTAACCTAATGTTCTAACCTAAGGTAGCCTAGAAGGGGGAGAGAAGCTTACTGCCGCAAATCAGCTCTGTTGTCTAAAAATTTGTTTTTGCACTTAACAAATGTTGTTTAATTAATGACTAGGATACAACCCTTGGGGCTATGTTGACTGCGATATAGTGTATTTTTAAAATAACTATATATTTTTTATTGTTTATTTTTTGAAAAAGTCTACTTATAAGTAAATACTTTTTTAAAAAAATGTGCTTTTTAAATAAATGCCATTTGTGGTTTTGCATATACATTACTATGTATATATAACAAAAAATAATTTTATAAAATAAAATTTTTTTTCGCTTTTTATAATCATTTTTTTAAAAAACGTGAAAATTAAAAAATTAAACTAAAAATTTTTTTAAAAATCACCATATCAAATGTCAGATGCATATGTATCCAGCGAAAAATAGATAACAAAAATGAGTAATTTATATGTATTACACCGGAAATACTTCCAGCCGTTCAGCTCTTTTTCGCCAGCATGCGGTGACAGCACTGTCACCTTTGTCCCACTGTCCATCTGAAAAAAAACAACAGTGTGACGTCATCACCTCTATTCTTGCGCCTCTACCCTGAGAATATACTACTTAGGAGATTTCTTTGCTTCATTGCATGATACGTGAGGAAGACAAGATGCAATAAAATTCAATTTTAATTCTTCCCAGGATTTAAATTTTCCTCTTTTCCATAATAGATTTGTGCTTATCAAAACGAACTTTATACAAATCGATTTTGTGGATAAAATATATCGTTTTATTCTTGTAATCGCCTTTACAGTTTGAAAGAGAAAATTATGAATAAGATAAAGTGTCACTTGTTTTTATTGAAGTTATTGTTTTTAAGAAATTTTTTAAATATTTAGAATAAAGTTTTCTACCAATTTGGAATCTCTACAAAAATTATCATGCAAAAAAAAGTTAAAAAAATAGGGAAAAAATCAATCCATACACGTAAAGAAAACTTTATCACAGAAAGTAATATGAAAACTAGTCAGTAGGACAATCGCCAGAAGCGCAAATTTGGTGTACTACTTATTACTATAAGTATAAAATAATCACGCAATGTTTACTAATTGAAAACTATTGTAAATCATAGAAATTTGATCAGAAATAGCATATCGAAGATCGCTATATCTGCGTCAATCATTCAATGATACATTTTTAAGATATAGATTACACTTATTGATTTTTATTTCATGCATTTGAATCAAGGTTTGAATATAAGATGATGTTTATGTTTGTTTTTGATTCTTTTCTTATTTAGCTTAGATTTGTTCTAATATATGCTTCTGATATTTTTTATTTTAATTATGCAATAAAATTCCGGTAATTTTTTCACTACAGGAAGTTCCCAGTTTTCGAGTTCCCGCTTAACAAGTTCCCGGAATTACTAGTTTTTCAAATATGAAGTATCAAAATACTTAAAAATATGATAATTAATTGCAATAAATAAATGCTTAAAATTTTTTAAAAAGGGCATTTAGAACCTTGTATATAGTATATAATACAATATAACTCGGTTTGTAGCAGGAAATTCATTATCTGCTAAGAAATCGGAAAAAATCAAAATGGCGGACCTAGAAGTAGAAATAATGTAGCCACCATTGTTTTATCGGAAAATTAAATAAATAATTTTCATTTCAGAATTGTTCCTAAAGCATTATTAGCACCGTATAAAAGCTCATTAAATCATTTGTGAATTGTTTTGTGTTTTATGTTTATAATGGCAAAGAATAAAAATTCCTTGATATACGTATCACATAAATAATTTATTTATTATCCTAATTTGCTTGATTTTAAAGCTATATTTTCATTTATTTAGATAAATAAATCATTGTTTAATCAAAAACTATTGATTTTATTGACTTTTACTTATTTTTGCTATGCATAAATTTTATTGTCCAGAATTAAACTCCTGATTTTTAACAATATGTCTATGGGAAATTGATTCTTGGTTTATGAGTTCTTACTTTATGACCTATTTCAGGAACGAATCAGATCGTAAAGTTAGAAACTTCCTGTATACAATGAAATTATGAATTATAATAGAGAGGAATAATTGAGATAATAAATGCAATAACATTACACACTTATGATAGATAATTTTTCTATTTATTATTAATAAATATTTTCTAAATGATAAAAATTTATTAAATTTTACTAACGTGTCAATGTTTTTTCTTGTTTCTTCTAACCAATTCAATATTGAAATGATTATATTCATATTTCATATCCATTGAATTCAGTTTTTAGACTTGATAAGAAACAATATATCGAACTTTTAAAAGAGAGCTAAATTCCACAGATCCTCTTAAATATATCTTATACAGGTAGGCCTCGATTAGTGCGAGTTCATATAATGCGATTGTGGAATTTATTTTATTTAAATAGGTGGGATATATGTTATTTAAAGTTAACACCGGTTGTTACTGAAGAGGGCGTTATGCCGAAATGCATTTAAGAACCATGGTTAACTGCTTCGTCTGTTTTTTAATTTAAATTTATTGAATGTATTAATGGGGTTTTAATTTTTAAATTTTATTCGTTAGATCGTTGCGATGTAAAGATGTACAAAAAGGCTAAACAAAAAGAGGCCTAGAATGTAATTTTATTATTAATTATATATACATCTCCTTATTTTTATGAATATCTTAATTTGCTTGCATCTTACTTTATTTCATAAAGAATGTTGCTAGCTGTCGAGATCAAAGTTTTTGATGTCTTTTCCTCTGTCCACAATATATCATTTTCTTGCTGAATGCCAAATTTATTAAATTACAAATCTTATCACGCCATATAAATTAATTCCTTTAAACTATAAAAACATTGTAAAAGGCAGTTTTATTCTATCATTTAATATTATTCTTCTATTCAAAATTAGTATTATACAATATTACATCTATTAAAATTAATTTACAGTTCTCGATACCATTAATAATGAAATATTATAAATGAAAGTTGAAAAAAGTGATTATAGTATAATATAGTAGTGCTCTACTTATAGTTCGGTATTTATCAAATAACATTTTCCTTTTCAAAGATGTTTTACTACAATTTTAGATACAACTAAAGGCATGATTACACTATTAATACCAAATAATAATTTCCTCAGCTTTGAAAGGTTCTATCTCCAAGTGAAAGGTATTTCCTACTTTCTATCACCTCGTATTTGCTCATTCTTTCATCCATACGCTAAACAATCTATACCAATAACACAAAACAACAGAAAAACACACTACAAGTAGCAAGAAATGTTATATTCAGCTCATGTGGAATCGCACCATAGTGACAGTAATTCTCGATATATCACATATTTTGACGATTTTGACAGTAATTCTCGATATAGTCACATATTTACGACTTACCTTCATTTAATTGCGAAATGCACAGAGAATAAGCTCTTAATTATTGGCCAAAAATTATTTTTAATACATTCTTTTATAAAAAAAATCCATCCTTGTTGGAGAAATTTGATTGACAGAACTTCCTGATTTTTTACACCGTTTGTTGTCCTCACACATGATTATGCCATAAGAATTTTCTGCAGTACTTAAGCATCCAAAGAATAAGATTTCAGATGAGAATATGATGATAAACTTCATATTATAAGCAGAAGAAGAGGCGACTATCATTATTTATTTCCAATAAATTCACTTAGATATCTTATAGATCATATCATTCGTGACAACTCTGTCAAAAGTTGATACATTGTAACGAAAAATTCTAAAAATAAGTTATATTTATAAATTGCATATCGGTGGTTTGGAAATATAGCAATAACTTGATTTCTAGTATAAATAAATAAATAAAAATAATCGGCTTGAAAAGGAAAGTATTTCCAGTTTTACTTTCAAGTTAATTTTAATCTAAGTTCAAGGACTATGAAAGTGTCCTACTTACGTACATAAGTCTGCATTAGTTGGTTATTCACCTGTATCAAGGCACATTGTTTCTCAACGTTAAACCTCATTTCTGGCAACAATAAGTCAGTTAAAAAATAATAAACAATACAATATACTGCAGATCTCTACAATTTACAAAATTTTGGGTCGTTTACAATTAAAAAAAATATAGTTTTTTTGAGAATCAATCAAAGGTTTGATATACTAAACCTTTAATTACCATTTATAAGAATACAAAGGGGTTCAAAAATAGTGCGGGGATTTATAATTCCCACCCAAGGGGGTTTATAATTTTTCATGTATAATCCTACGTTTAATTCTTTATTGTGCATGTAGAAAACTGCTAATTTGAATATTCTGAAAAAAAAGTTAAATTCATTCATGCAACAAACACACACCCGAAGAGGAAAAGGAAGAAAGGAAAGGGAAAGGAGTAAATGAAATCTAACCTAACTTTCTGGTATCTCCAAAACAGCAGAAGGAAAAAAAAAGAGAAACTATAGTGCAGATACCAATTGATAACTAACCGATATCAATTTTGAGTCCCAAATAAGGGAAAACCAAAGACAAGAGGAGCCCAAACAGGCATCATGTGGAAGGATTGAAGCACTTTAAATAGTAAGAATAAAATGCAAAAAAAAAAAACAGAAAAATCCCTAAAAAAAATTAATAAATTATAATAGCTTCCATTAATGATGATCATCATTATGATCATAATTAAAAAGTATCAAATATTATTATATCCTTTAATTTTATAAATGGTAATATTTTTTAACATGCATTTAAATGCATATCATATATAAAAAATAATTTTTGTCAATAAAAATGGTAATATATCGAATAATTAATTTGAAGAAAAAATTATTATTATTATTTGTGTATATGGCACTATAGAATGGTTTTATTTAATAATCTAAAATTATGTTTTTTGTTTTTTATTATTACATTTGTATTTGAGGGATTGCTTAATGTTACAAGCAGAGCCGGCGCTACCACATAGGCGAACTAGGCAACTGCCTAGGGCGCAAAACTTCAAGCTATGAAATCAAAAAATTCAGCACAAAAACTTTAATAAATTTTAGCAAAGCAACTAGCGTGTACCGTCGTCTCCAATTCAGTTCCTACTAGCATAATCGTGGTTTAGAGGTAGTTTTTGAGTTCGCTGCTAAATTGCAGCAGTATTCACAGAGATACAGAGGTACCCGGTTTGACCCGCCTACCCGGTTTTGACCCACCACCAGCCAAACTATTAGTTAGATTAATCAATAAATGGTTCAATGAAATATTAATCTTAAATCTATCCTGGTGATCGTAGAATCTAACAATACAAAACTTCGAATAAAAATTTAAGTGTTTTAAATAAAAAAGTGTTTTCGTTATAATCCTTCAAAAATTTCTACAAACTCCTGATTTAATTTTAATAAGATGACATTGCAATCCCTGTAGTCAATTTGAACTGATTGCTAACTTAATCACCCCCCATACACACATTCATATATATATAATATCTTTTGCGCATAAATTTTATTATATTTTCTTGACACTAATGCATATTTTATATTAATAGATATTGAACAGCATAAAATTTTTGTGTTTAATAATTATGAGAATATTATATAATTGAAAAATCATGCAAAAGATAATCTACTATTTTATGATATAATTGGCATTTCTCCTTGCCACTCACATTCTGTGTATATGGGAGAATAGTTATTTTTAACCATATATAGCAATAGTTTCCCAGTTTCTCTCAATGAATGCAATTTTCTCAGAGTTACTACATTTTGTGGAAACTTTGAATATAATGTGAAGATTAAGCAAGTTGCGTAATAAATTTTTTTTTATTTAAAATATTCTATAAAATATAAATGATGTGAAAGAAGATATTTTGATTGTGAAAATTTTGCAATTGAAATTTCTACAAATGTTTGAATTTTTATCTTTTATTATTATTTTATTAAATAAAAAATTTTCTCTGAACTACAAATAAATAAATTATTTTCTTTTATGGAGATTTGAATGAATTGTTAATTGCTATTCGGCTTCCTTTCATAACAAAGGAATTATGCCAAAAAGACAGATTTGCAGAGGTTGTAATATTTTCATATTATTATTGAATCTTTAAGCTTTCTTTGTAATTCAATAATAATAATTTTAGTGTTATACTTTTCTTTTCTTTTCTTAATTTAAGAATTTTAATAAATATTAATAAACTTGAATAACATCATTTGTATTTATAAATTTGAAGATTTAATTGCATAATCTCGTTCGTGTCTTTAATAATTTATTTATATGGTGCAATTTTAATATGGAATGAATCTATAAGAAGAAAAAAATCTGAACATTTATTAAATAGTAAAAACTTAATTACCAGAATTTCTTGATTATTTGAAAGAATCTAAATTTCTTCTAAAACCAAATCTTTTTAAATAATCTCTTCTGAAAAATAATTTTAATTTGTTTAAAAATCATTTTTATAAAGAATATTTTAAACAGGATCGCATATATACGCTTCAACATCGATACAACTATTGAAATTAGTTATTTTAACAAATGCATTTTTTCTTCTTCAGGACTATTCCAGAATTCATCAAAATTTAGTCAGGATGGGATTAGTCAAAAAGTGAAGGATCCGGATCCTTTCATAAAAGTTTAAGATATTCCATGTAGACAAACTAGTTGATTATTATAATCAGTGACAGTAATAATCAGGGGTGCAGAGTGTGCGGCGGACACGGGACTCAAGAGCACATGAAGAACTAAGGCTCTCATTATAAGAAATTATGCTGAAAATGAATATTAAATAAATTAGGGAAGAACGTTTTTATTAACACATGAAGAAAATATACAAATGATAAATTTATATACAGAATTTATAAAACAAATAATAAGTTTTATAAAAATGGCAGCAAATTATTTGCTTCTAATAAAAATAAAATCTCTCTCATTTAGATGATAAACAAAAATTTTTATTAATTCAAAATGACATTTCCTTGCTTTAAACGAGGCAAATATCTTAATCTCGTCTTTTAATTATGCTTTCTATGATAGTTTTATTTATTTTGCATATACGAGATGATTATTTTCATCTAATTTTGGATATCAGATTTTTTCCTTAACTTTATAACTTCGTATAAGCATGCATTCATTCGATGACTTGCACATATTCACTTTTTATTATTTTTGGATAGATAATTCATTTATCTTTTTTGTTTCTTTATGATATGTATTATTTAAATAAAATGTTCTTGTTTTAATTTGACTTGAAAAATTGATATGCTGTGTGCACATTTCACAAGTTGAAAAAGTATGAGCTATAGCCTATAATTTTTAAAAGGTTATATCAACTTAATTCATTATCACTGATAGAAGTGGAATTTTAATAGAATAACTAAAAGTCAAGTATCCACTTATGTTCTCCTATGTAATTCTGATATAGGCAATCGATGATTTGAAGTCATTGAAACACTAGCAATTCTTCTGTTGTGCGGAAGGAAAGATTTTCAACTTTATTTTCTTAGTGACATCATCATACATCACAACGTGATGTGGAATAAAATGAATCTGTTATGTAAAATTTAATGGTGTGCTTGATATTTTAAATTTATGTGATTAATTTAAAAATTATTTTGTTATTAGATGTAGAAAATTTTTCTTTGAGATATGAAATAAGCGGATAAATCAAGTGATTTATGCACTTGAAGATATTCAAAAAGACAAAACTGACCAAAAAATTAATATATCACTATAAAATTTTTTGAATACATTTAGAACATATGAAATGAAATTTTGAAAGCCTGAGTTTTATCAATTGAATCACCTGTAATCCAAGATTTACCTGTATGTGATTTTAATAATTTTACACAAAAAATAAAAAAGATTTATCACTTTTTTACTCATTTTCATATAAGATATAGTTTGGTAGATTGGACAAAAATATTATGAAAATACATATTCTGAAGATTCTAATGCAAGAGCATTGTTATATCTCTTGAGCCTCTGGGTGCTAAGGGATTTCGGGACACCTGATGTTTATAAATTATATAAGAAAATATAGAATAGTATAAAAATTTTATATATATCGTATATATATTTTTGAATTATTACTAAAACAATTTTTCATATATTTATGTTGTAAATAACATAAATATAAAAATTGGGGCCCTAGCTGCACACCTAGCACTTAGCATGCCTAGTGGTAAACGTGCCATTGTTCAAATGATATACAATATAATAATTGTAATAATGATGAAAAAATGTCTTCGGTACAATAATTTATAAACTTATGAAGAATTAGCACTGATTAGTGCAGCAATCGGCATTGTATAATGTTGCACTCGTTGATAATGAGGTTCCTATTTTATATTCATGTTTATGCAATAAATGGTGTATCTGTACTATTTGTCAGTTGTCTGAGTGAATTTTTTAAGTTGTTTTTGTTTTCATCCTTCTTATAATAATTTTAAAATGAGGTTCATATTATTACTTTTGCCTAGGACCCAGGTAAGACTTAAGATGGCCCTGATCATCAACTGTTATCCCGTGTTGGATAGCATTATAGCCGTGACACACTGAACGCGACGCGAAGCGAAGTATAAGAAAACAACTTTGCGCGGTTACGCGCGTACAGTATGTGTTGGACTAGCTTTTCCCGTACGGCTGCTCGAGTTAACGCGCGTAGTCGCGCGAAAGGAGATGAAAAAGTTGAACTTTGACCAATCAGCACGCGAGAACCATACGGTGCGGCAACACCGAAGGAAGCAATCAACCAATAGAAACGAATGTTTTATAAACTTGGAAAATGGCAGAAGTTCAACCGTGTGGTTGGATTCATAGGGGTAGCATAAGAGGAAGTAGTATGGATTACAAAGTCTGGAAATTCCAGGCACGACCGAAGGAAGCAATCAACCAATAGAAACGAATGTATTATAAACTTGGAAAATGGCAGAAGTTCAACCGTGTGGTTGGATTCAGATATAGAATTTGTTTTAGAAGTTACATATAGCAACTAGGACAATAAAGACCATATTTATATCAAATGAGATTAAAAGAATACCAAAAATATACGATCACTTCTTTCTAATAACAAATCAACCACACTCCGCAAACGACCTCTATCGGCAAATCTATGAAACATGAGAAGTACCTCAACTGCAATGTAGACAGGCTGCGGCGCAATGCAACGCGAAGCGAAGGATGAAAAATATTCTATATAAAACTACGAATTCTTGATTTGGATACAATAACAAAGGTTGGCGTCACTATCAAGACCATGACATAGTTTTCAAATACAGTTCTGTTTTTAGAATGGATGTATATATATATATATGAATCTCACGCTTTACTGTCATTAATGTAAAACCTTTCAACAAAGCATATCTTAGCGTAGATGCGCATAGCTTTTACAGTAATTAGAAAATATATTTCTTTCATTGATAATGGTATATCGTAGCGTAGATGCGCATAGCTTTTACAGTAATTAGAAAATATATTTCTTTCATTGATAATGAGAATTTTATTAATTTTGCCGAATATTAGTAATCTTTTACTAATATATATATATATTTTTACAGAATGGCTAGAATTAGAGAAACGTCATATTCTCTATTAATTTTGCCGAATATTAGTAATCGTTTACTAATATATATATATATTTTTACAGAATGGCTAGAATTAGAGAAACGTCATATTCTGGATCCACAACAGAAGTAATAACAGAAAAATCTGAACCAAAGATAGAATATAAATTTCGTATAGCATGGATTAACGTTATTTCTTTAGGTATTGTACATTTAGCAGCTGTTTATGGATTATATTTAGCGTTAACTTCTGCTAAATGGTTAACACTGCTTTATGGTAAGTATATCTATGATTTATTTTTATAGAATATGCAAATTAATTATTTGCTTGACGAAATTTGTTAATATTTGTAGCCTCTTATCTCTACGTGATAAGTGGTTTGGGTATCACTGCCGGAGTACACAGATTATGGTCTCATAAATCATACAAAGCAAAATGGCCGCTGAGATTGTTATTGGCTTATTGGAACACAATTGCATTTCAGGTATGTTGGATACATAATACATAACAAATTTATATTTTTTTTTTGCTTTACTTATGTCATTTTAAATGAATGAATTACAGAAATCAATATTCGAATGGTCACGGGATCACAGAGTTCATCATAAATTTTCCGAGACTGATGCGGATCCACATAATGCCAAAAGAGGCTTCTTTTTCGCTCATGTTGGTTGGCTAATGCTTAGAAAGCATCCAGATGTGAGTTCGAAAGGAGGCACGATCGATCTAAGCGATCTGGAAAAAGATCCAATAGTTAGATTTCAGAAAAAGTAAGTGCAAACATCATAAATTTTTTCCTAATAATTTATTGTATTATAAAAAAATATTTAAAATATTTTCTTGGCAGATATTATCTTATCCTGGTTCTCATGTGCTGCTTCTACATACCAACAGTAGTTACTCATTGGTTATTGGGCGACTCATATTGGAATGGATTCTTTATAGCCGGAATGTTGCGTTATTGCTTGGTACTCAACGGTACTTGGTTGGTAAATAGCGGTGCCCATATGTGGGGATATCGACCATACAATCGTTTCATTAATCCCGCAGATAATAAACTCATTCACCTTAGTACCGTAGGCGAAGGATATCATAACTATCACCATACATTTCCTTGGGATTACTCTGCTAGTGAGCTAGGATATACTTTAAGCCTGACTACCAAATTTATCGATCTCATGGCTTGGTTGGGTTTGGCTTACGATCGGAAAAGTGTTCCTCCAGAAATCATTAAGCATCGTAAAGAAACAACTGGTGATGGCACCGTATATTGAACTATTGAATTTAGATGTTTTTTAATTCCAAACAGCATTCGGATTTAATTGAAAATACAGTAAACATCATGCTATTGTGATATCATCAAATGAATTTTACCATGTTAATAATGAAATTTTGTTAAAATATGGTAATACTTAAACCCCAAGAATGATAATTAAAACACTTCCTCGGTATTTTGTATATTACACGCATGTATTCTTCGAAGATTATTTCTTCGAAAATCTTTTGTATATATGATTTTCACAATGAAAATAAATATTATTTCGAAAATTATATTATATTAAAAGTGTATTTCATCTCTTTTTATTTAATTATTAGAATATTAACTCGCAAAAAATTAATATAAGTGCTTTAATCTTCTAACTTATCGTGTAATAATTAGTTTTAAAACATGAACTAAAGTACGAATAAAAAAGTTGTAATATTCTATAATCTGATAAAGTTGTTGTTGTCATTTGTTGTCATTTATTTTGCTGTCCCTTAAGAAATTATTTACGTTTTATTCACATAAATCTAGATTAGTAGTGAATTAAATGATCCCATTCTCGAATCATTAAAAAACATTACTTACTTGTTAGTAGAACTTTATACTAAATTTTATACGACAACTCCCATCGAAACTACATAAATTTTTAATTTCTATAATCAATATTTTATTTTATTGTTGTTATTAATAGAAACAATAAATTAAAATATTTTTTAAAACTGTTCTTAATACTAAATTGCCTTGATTGTCTGATATAGTTTTTTAATTGTTGATTATTTTCAAAAATAGGGACTTAATTTTTTCTACAATATTAGTAAAGATTTTTTTCTTATTAAATTTATTAATATCTAATTAAATTATAAATTAGATATTA